>JAECUM010017959.1:0-16346 GCA_016617855.1 Megalonaias nervosa | reverse complement strand
TAGTACCATTTTTTACAGTCTTTGGTATGACTCGACCGGGGTTCGAACCCGCGACCTCCCGCATCCGAGGCGGACGCTCTAACCACTAGGCCACCGGAGCGGTCTAAATTATATGTACAGATACATGGAATGAATAGGGTAATTCATTTTTGAAGCCATTTTTTCTGGATCTTTCTTCAACACCTTTTATCAAGGTAAGTAGTAACAAAAACAAACATGGTAACCTGATGCTGAACAGTGCCAGTGTTCCTTGCAATTATTATTGGATTTCAGCCAAATTTTTTGCATAGTTGATATTGTTGAGACCTTGACCAAGTTCAATTGTCAGACTTTTAGATAATTGTTAGCAGATTTATAGCCCCTGATGTCCAGACATATCCATGTCTGTTATTGAACAGTAAGTCCATTAAGTATTATTTGACTTAAACCAAATTTTGTATGCAACTTGATATTGATGAGTCCTCAGCTGAATTCTGTTATCAGTATTCTACATTATCATTTAACAGAGTTATAGTCCTGATTGTGTGATCCATTTGACATCATTATTTATAAGAGTTGTAGTTCCTGTTTATCAGCCCCATTTAATTTCATTTGTACCCCATCACTCCCTTAATTATGACTGGACTCAACCAAATTTTTTATGCAGCTTCACATTAGTGAGACCTCAACTGAATTTTATTGTCGGCATTTTATTCATCATTTAGCAGAGTTGTAACCCCTGATTGTTTGACTTGTCCAATTTCAGTTCTGTACAATATTTCCCTTATTTATTATTGGAATTCAAATAATGTTTTTTCTTTAGTAGCCTGCTTGATATTGATTTAGTTTTGGCTGGAATTGACTCTGTGTTGTTGATCTTGATTTTCACTATGCTGTGTCATTGTTTAGTGGAGTTATGGTCCCTGATTACCAAACTAACATCTCTTCTTAACACTCAGGCAGATAGTAAAATATTTTTCCCTCTCAGGTTCGACAAAAATTTCCACTCCTAAGCAAAGTCAACACATTGTTTGGAACTTTGCACTAACACACCACTTGTATTCCTTTTGGTATCGCACATATTTATAATGATGCTCATGCTCTTTTAAATGAATATATTAGAACAAAAAACCTAAATAACTGCCCTTGTAATTTGGTGATTATTTCTCTGTGTTTATAACCTTACCAGTAGTGTCCTTCTTCACAAATCTACCCTCATTTACCTTATCACCGTCATCACCTGGGTTCTTCCTTTTCAATAGTCCCTTACTTCCTACCAATTCCAGGAACATTTTCCTAGAACATGCTAACTAAAACTGCCTGAAATCATCTCAGTAGGTCATGCATTTTGTATTTGGTATTTCTTACTTTCCAAAAATATTTAATGAAACATAACATTTAATTTTCAAAATCATAAATCTTGGACAAAATTGCAAACATTATTTTGTAGTGTAGTTTATATCTTATGATGTACATCCTTTTTTAAAAATACTTCCATTACCCACAATATTCTTAGATCTACTGCTCACAGACCTGAAGAGCTTACGGGATGGTCTTTTGTATGTCGTCCTTCTGTTCATTAGCACAAGCTTTCTATTGCTACTCCCCCTTAACTATTTGGAGGATTGCTGTGAAACTTTACACACATATTCATCCTGTGGTCTAGTTGGTCCTAAATGAAAATGGTGCATTCGGACATCTGATATGGCCATTACAGTGGCCATTTTAAAACTCTTTATGTTGCTACTCTTCCAGAATGGAAGGTCATATCTTCATGATGTTTTCACTGTAAGACTACTTATGTTGTATAGTTGGTCCTAAACGAAAATGGTGCTGATGTAATATCCAATATGGCCACCATGGCAGCGATCTTGTCAATCAGTACCCTTTATGAATGGATGGTCATATGAAAATGGGGTTTTCAGTTAAAGGCTTTTATGATATCTAGTTGGTCCTAAATGAAAACGGTACCAATGTGATATCCAGTATTTCAACCACAGTATCTAATTTGAAAATCTTGTTATCACTGAAGAATATCAGAGATAGTTTCAATACACAGCAGTTAAAAAGGAAGAACTAGTCCTATCTTGGATTCCTGGCAATTCTACTTTCCCTGTAATGCATTAGTCCCTTGGTGGAACTATTATTGTGAATCATGTTACCAGCATATATTTTTTTTACCTCATTAACATTGGTATATTACTGTATTTGTTTCTGAATGACTTTTTCTTGTACAGTTAAAGCATTTCTTGATTTAATATTGTGTGTGTTGCACAGCAGTTTTAATTATTCAAGTGATTTTGAATATTTCTAATTGTAATGTAAGATAATGAAGAAATAATGAAGCATAGACTTTCAGGATAATGTTACTATTATTCGCATTTCAAATGTAGGTCATCAGCAGTTATAGTTAACAGTGTAGCAGATTAATATTGGTCAGTGATGCCGTTATTTTGTATTGCATTTCAGTTTTCCTTAACATTATTTTTAATATCACATTTTGGGGAAAATGACGTGTAGTAAACCTGCTGATTTTTATACTCAAATGAGAAGTAAAGTTAGATGATTGGCATTTATTGGCACATTAGCACCTGAAAGGCAAGAGGATGGGATATAAAATGGAAGTGGTGGGGAATAAAGGGTAGGAAAAAATTAACCCATGCCAGGAACTTTACCCTTTAAAAAATCTAGACTAGCATCATCAAGGAAACTGCAGTATTTTGCATAATTTATGATAGAAAGAGATGACTTTTTGCAAATGCATGCTTCATTAAAGAGCCAATTTTTTATCCATTTCCAACAGTTCTTCAAAAGAAAGTTGATGCAGAAGTTTGCATTTAGTAGGTGAAATCCAAAAAGCTGGAATACAGCATGACAGTTTTAATTTTGACAATTTTAAAAGTTGAAACTTTCTGGAGTGTAGGACAAAAGAGGTAGTTTATTATTTTTGTATACAGTTGGTTAATGAAAATTCCTTAAAAAATTGTTTTTAGTATTGTCGGCTGTAAAGATTGCACAGAATGTGTTGCCTGCATTTCTCATGATTGCCCTTAATGTATTGCCTGCAAATCCTTAGTGATGGCCTATGAAATATTGCCTGCATTTACCTAGTCAGACCTTGTCTGTGAAGTATTGCCTGCATTTCCCATGCCAAAGATTGTCCATAAAAAAAGATTGCCCATAAATTATTGCCTTCATTTCCCAAGTCAGATATTTACCATAAAGTATTGTCTGCATTTGTCTGGTCAGATGTTGCTCATCAGGTATTGCCTGTATTTTCCCAGGTCAAAGATTGTTCATAAAGTTTTGCCTGCATTTCCCTGGTCAAAGATTGGCTGTCATGTACTGCTTGAATTATCTCGGGTCAAAGAATGTCTATAATATATTTCCTGCATTCCCGTGGTCAAATATTGCCCATCATGTATTTCCTGCATTCCTGTGGTCAAATATTGCCCATCATGTATTTCCTGCATTCCCGTGGTCAAATATTGCCCATCATGTATTTCTTGCATTCCCGTGGTCAGATATTGCCCATCATGTATTTCCTGCATTCCCGTGGTCAAATATTGCCCATCATGTATTTCCTGCATTCCCGTGGTCAGATATTGCCCATCATGTATTTCCTGCATTCCCCTGGTCAAATATTGCCCATCATGTATTTTCTGCATTTCCATGGTCAAATATTGCCCATCATGTATTTCCTGCATTCCCCTGGTCAAATATTGCCCATCATGTATTTCCTGCATTCCCCTGGTCAAATATTGCCCATCATGTATTTCCTGCATTCCCGTGGTCAAATATTGCCCATCATGTATTTCCTGCATTTCCCTGGTCAAATATTGCTGTTGTGTATTGCCTTGATTTCCATGACTTAGATGGTGATAGTGTTATCAGTATTTATGATAACTATTTTTGCAAACCATATTCATTGTAAACAACATCAAAGTGTAATGATCAGGTGAGACATTCCATGGTACCTGCATGTAATATTTTCTGAATTTTGTACATGGATAGTTTATAAATGAAAAAACTATGTTTCATTGTTTTGTACACCATTATTAAAATGCTTCTGGAAAACCACTGCATTTTTTAAATTTACACACTATTACAAAGTCACAGGGTGATTTGTTGCATTTCTCATATTTTTCAAAGTTTGCCTGGTATTTTTTTCTCTTTAGATTATTTATTAAAATTGCAGAAAAGTAAGTATACCTGCTAAAACACCCATAAGATCATCTCTTCACCTGTCTGTCTGTTGTCTTTAAAGTTTCATGGAAATTGCTTCTTTTTCTGTCAAAGGCTCAAAGTCATTGTTTCAGGGTCACTGTATTCTTAATAAGGGAGACAACTGTTGGATCAATCAATGAAGGGTTGGACATAAGAAGCTAAGTTCTTTTATAAATATTAATATTTTGGTATATTATTGAGGAAAAACCCAATGTCATGTAGGATTTTTGTAATAATTAAGTAAAGTGTTTTGTTTTGGGTTGTGTCTTTTGTGAGTATTTGCCATTGACAGCAAGACTGGTAATGCTAAGGCTAGTTTAGATTTGCCTTTGACAGTGGGACTGGTAATGCTAAGACTAGTATAATTTGCCTTGACACCATGGCTGATAATGCTAAGGTTAGTTTACATTTGCCTTTGACAGTTGGACTGGTAATGCTAAGACTACTATAATTTGCCTTGACACCATGGCTGATGATGCTAAGGTTAGTTTACATTTGCCTTTGACAGTGGGACTGATAATGCTAAGACTAGTATAATTTGCCTTGACACCATGGCTGATAATGCTAAGGCTAGTTTACATTTGCCTTTGACAGTGGGACTGATAATGCTAAGACTAGTATAATTTGGCTTTGACACCATGGCTGATAATGCTAAGGCTTGATTGCATTTGTTTTACTGTAAGTATTCACTTAGCATATTCTGAAAATAACTGCTTAGAAAGCCAACCATATGAGTGCTTACATAGCTAAAGATTATAATTGTTCACAAAATTCATCTGAATTTTAAGTGCTTTTGTAAAAGATCAACTATGGACATTTCTTTTTTTAAAAATGTTTTCAAGCATTTTATTCAAATGGATAATATGATACAGTCATGTAATACATTAAATATTGGTACATGATTTCAACCACTTTTCAATAAGACAAATGATACAGGCATTTCGAGACAATTATTTTGTCATTGTAACATGAAAGATGAAAGCTAAAGAAAGAAAGAGAGGAATAGGAAAGGAAAGGATATATTATTGTATACATATTAAAGTAAGCATACTAATATATATGAAATATATTGGCATTTCGACTAAACAGATATATGAGCATTGCATGTATATTCATTCTAAAATTGCACCATAGTTTCCCTGTCAAATATGTTGAATTCAATGTTTTCTGGTTGATAGTGTACATTAAAATGTATTTGTACAAAATCTGACAACAGAGGAGGGATTTAAAACCAAAAGGAGAGTAAACATCTAATCTATGGCTCTATTAAATGTTTGTACAATAACCCTTTTTGGTTAAACTAGTTCAGTTTTATAACTTTCCACATTAAAATTAACAGTAACAATCTTTTTGAACTGAATAAAATTGGGTCTGACCATTACTAGATAGATAGATATATAGAGAAATAGGTAGGTAGGTAGGTAGGTAATAACAGTCATTTCAAGTGCACTGGATCCAGATGGGATCTGTGTGTCAGGGACCGAGATAAATGCAACAAAATGACAATGAACAGTGGAAAACAAGTTGTTAACTAGCCTAAGTGCTTTCGTCTCTCATTATCTCATTGATTCTTTGTCAAGGCCGACATAACATGGAGACAACACAAACAATAAACACATGCAAGTGTTGAAATTAAGAAGTTCACGTGACTATTTCTATTTTTTAATGTTTCACCTAGTTGGTTTCAACATGACTGATGATAGGGTAAACTAGTTGGTAAATAATGTAGTGTTACTGTAAACGATAATAGCAATAATGTTACCAGGAAGAACTGCAAAAATTAGTAGGTACTGTTGAATGAATTTGTAATGAGCAAAATTAATGAATTATTTAATTTAAGAATTAGTGGCAGTAAACAGATGATTATTTTATTTGCATGTGGTTGTCCTTTTGGAGTCTGCTTGGTTTAAGCTGCATGGTTCCCGTGTCCTAAGGTGGCGTATCCAGTAAGATTCCTTTTTGTTTTCTTAGTTTCAGATCAGAACTTCAGTTGGGGTTGTGAATAATTTCAGTTTGTGTGGCAAGTAGAAGAGAAGTGTGCTGCAATTGGATTTCTGTCCAGCTTGTTTGTCATCGAACCAGATCTGTGAAAGAATGATACTTTTCTATGGCTTTTCTGTTTCCCCAACATAATGAAGCTGCGGATCTTACATATGATAAGATCAATTACGTTCTCTGTTTTGTATGTTCTGCTTGAATCATGTATGTTCAAATTTTCGCCAGTCGCTGTACAAGAGAATGTTCTAGACTCTATCATATGTCGACAGGTTTTACACCTTATATCACCAAAAGGACAAGATTTGTCAGGATGGTCTTGGCTTGTGATTGGCTTTAGCTTTGCTCTGATTAGGATGTCTTGGATGTTTTATGGTCGGCCATAGACTACTCCTGGTTTTGTTTGCGAAGAATAACGTTAGTGTGTCACAAGATTCAACGATAGACTAGTGTTTCTGGATGCTTTTGCGTACTTTGAGGTTGTCTCCGTGGTGGGTCAGGATATAATGGTATCTGATAAACTCTGTCCTTTTCTTTGCATTTTAGCAGGTTATTGTGATTTGTTTGTTTGGTCCTTTTACTTGCCACCGTTATCAGGTCTTTTCGGAGCCTTGGTTCATCAAAAGTTCAGATAACTCTTCAGACCTTTGTGGAATGTTTCATCGTCGGAGCGAATTCTGCATATCATCAGTGTCTAGCTATACGTTATTTTCTGAATTTGGTTTAAAGACTTGCTCCAGGAGTTTAAGTAGGAAATAAGTGGGCGGATTATACGCCTCTTATGTGTATACTGTCGTTTTTAATCTTATCTACTGGGGCCCCGGGTGGATAGTATGTAACATTTGTTGATAGTATATAATTGCTTGTTGGATAATATATGGTTTAAAAGGTAGGGTATCGGAGTGATCGGGGTATTGTAGAATGGCGTTTAGATTTTAACTTTATGAGGGGCCTGAACTAGATGACTAGGAATTGATTAGATAACTAGGCATTGGTTAGTAAATAATTGACTTTAACTCTTTCCTTCCGTATTAGACACACACACACACGTTTCAGGTGTCTTTCAACAGCGGGAAGCCTTATTTAACTTCATCAGGAGAGTAGGAACGTTATGAGATTAGGGTTAGGGCTAAAAGAGAATGGATGTGGATGGGATGGTAGTTTTCTTTAAAATAGGAGGTAGGGAACATTATTTATGGAAGCAGAGTTTAGGGTTAGGTTTATTAGTTTTGTGTTATTCCCCTTGTTTACATCCTATTCTGGGTGGTCGGTACATATCTGAATCTTAGTCACTACGAAAGGTGTGTTTATGGATACTTTTAACATTACATTTCTTGTTATGGGCAAAAATGAATCCTACACATGATAAAGCTGAAGACATTTGAACGTGTGTCATCAATACAGACAACGGTCATCGTTCATAACATCAGTTAGAGTACACAACTTTAATGTACTTGTTATGTCTCTATATTTATCAAGCAAAACCAGACTACCGCCTTTCTATAAGAGGGTGCACCAGTCTCATTTCTCTTACAAACACACTCAACACTGTTTCAAAACAGAGACTAACCATACGTCATTTAACATTTCTGTTTGAATGTAGACCGTCACATCGTGCTCCACTGTTACCAAAAATACCTTTCAAAATGGTGCCAGTGTTAAATTCCTCTTATGCCGTGTCATTTTTGGACACTATTTAATACAGACACCCCATCCCATAGAATTGGGTCTCAAGTGGCATCCTCTACAACTCGCGTTGTCCATTTACGCTGAATTTTCCAAAGTCATATTACAACGTGCTCGTTACCGGTTAACATTATCATCACTCTCAAGTTTTAAAATGTATTTATCAAAATTGTATAATTGTGTGTGAAAAAATCTTTTTCTAGAGTAAGAGATAATCTTCTTTTTAAATATTTGTGCAATATTTCGTAAAGAGAAGCATTAATCTGTGTTACAGCACAACGCCGCATTGTTAATTTCTTAAATATAAAGTTTTTTTAATCATTACAAACAGTTGTGCATCAAAGGAATCAGAAACTGTTATATTTTAAAATATTTTTTTTTGTGTTGCTATAGGAAGCCCAACTAGGTCTGGCGTTAGATGTACTTAAAACAACACAATTTCAGTTGACTCGTCGTCACCATACAGTTGCGATACAGAATTTCAGCGGCAACCGTTAGCAGCATTTGAACCTGTCTCTATGGATTTAGTACGTACAATCGTGATGAAGAGTGCACCAAAGTCATGTGAACTGGATCCGATCCTGACGTCACTGCTGCTAGAGTGCTTGGATCCAATACTGCCTTCACTAACTGATGTCATTAATACCTCTCTCTCAACTGGCGAATTCCCATCATTTTACAAAACTGCCATTGTAAAGCCTCTGCTGAAGAAACCAACACTCGACCATAATGATTTAAAGAACTACCGCCCAGTTTATAATCTCCCATTCATGTAAAAAATCTTAGAAAAGTTGTTCTATCCCAACTTGTATCTCATCAGAATTCAAACAGTCTTTTTAGCAATGTACAGTCTGCATATCGCCCTTGCCACAGTACTGAAACTACTCTTCTGAAAGTAGTCAATGACCTTCTCTCTGCTTTGGATAGCGGAAAGATTACAGTCCTCACTCTCCTTGACTTGTCTGCAGCATTTGACACTATAGACCATGATATATTACTTCACCGTCTCCAGCATGTATTTGGTATTCATGATACGGCCTTACTATGGTTCAAGTCCTACTTGGTCAACAGGACACAAATTGTGTCCGCAAATGGAAAACACTCCAGCCCAGTTGAACTATGCTGTGGTGTTCCACAGGGGTCTGTTCTTGGACCTGTTCTCTTCATTCTATACACTCAGCCACCCTCAAGTGTCATAGATCATCATCCAGTGTCTCACCAATTGTATGCTGATGACACCCAAATATACAAATCTAGCCACCCAACTGAAGTTGAAGCTACCATCCAAGGTGTAGAGAGGTGTATTTCCGATGTGAAATCATGGATGACATGTAACAAGCTGCAGATGAATGATGATAAAACTGAAGCCATTCTGATTACAACACAAAGACTTTCTCATTCACATCCTTTACCTCAGACAATAAATATCAGCAACACCAACATTAAATTCACACAGTCAGTAACGAAACCTCGGTGTTACTCTTGACAGTACCCTCTCATTGCACCAACATGTCATGAACATATGCAAGGCTGCATATCTTGAGCTGAGACGCATCAGCTCCATTCGCAAGTATCTTTCAGTTGATGCCACTAAAACACTTGTGTGTTCCTTAGTAATTTCAAGACTGGACTATTGTAACTCAATTCTGTCTGGTTCGTCTCAATATCTACTTCAGAAACTTCAAAAAGTTCAAAATACAGCTGCTCGAATCATCCTTAGAGCACCACGATCAGAGCACGCCTCTCCCCTGTTCTCTACCCTACACTGGCTATCCATACGATCCAGAATTAAACACAAAATTTGTTCTCTGTGCTACGTTTCACTGACAGGCTCCAGTCCAACATACCTATCTGACCTCACCCATGTGTACACACCTGCAAGATGCTTACGCTCTTCTTCTGACACTCGTATTCTCATTATTCCCACTATGAAGATGAAATCATATGGACAACGCTCTTTTGCATACCAGGGCCCAGCAACGTGAACGAATTGCCCACTGCACTTAGACACAAAGACACAGTGATCTCATTCAAGAGCGCTCTTAAAACTCACCTATTTCAACTGCAAGAACAGACTTAAAGACCTAATAATATATCCTTACCTTAAATATTTACAGCATGTTTTCTGTTTCTAATTTCGTGGTGTTTGTTTTTATTTTTGTAATCATATCATTATATATGTTTTTTAAGTGTTGTCAAATGTTATAAAGCGCTTAGAGCTTCTAAAGATTAGGCGCTATACAAAGTCCTCATTATTATTATTATTATTATTATTATTATTAAAGGGGCACTAAAGGCACATCAACACTTCCAGAGTTGGATTTAATTTGGATGTCCGCTAAAGTTTATGCAGAACTTTAATCATTAGGACTTGTATATGTAATTCTAGGATTATTTGGGACTTAATTGACATAATTATAAGATACTGAATGTTTCTATTATAAGATACTGAATGTTTCTTTCTTTACGTTTTCACTTTGTATTCTAGGGAAATAAATTATTTGTTGAATTGTACACTTTTTAAACTCTTTTATTACTTGTTTTAAGACGATAGAGCTGTAATAATATATATGAATGTTATACAGATGGGAATTACATGAACTAAACGCTGTTGTTATAACAAACCTATGCTCTCTAGATAAGCTTTGACTAGGGACTTGATAATCACCCCTTAGACACATTACGAATCAGGAATAGATATATATTATCCAGGAAAACTAAACATTCTCCATGTAATCTACTGTTTATTTTAAGTTTAAGAAGGTATGGTTGAATAGCCAGGTCAGCGGAGTTTTTTTGGGGTGGTGGTGGTGGTGGATATATTCACTAATAATATAATGAATATTCATCTGCTTGAACTTATTTCCACTCTACTTGTGTTACTCTTTGCCTGTGTATATGTGTCAATAGAATATGGTGACTGCAAGGAAATTTGTTTACTTCTTTGTTTTAAAAATTCACACATATGTTTTACCTGTGCATCACGATAGCAGTGAAGACAATTTCATTATGCTCAGCCTGTAATAAGATTTAGTATTTGTCAATATTATATTTGTCTCAATTTTTGAGACTGTTGTACAGATCTCTAAATCTAAATATCGCGTCCATGTAATGAAGTAAGTTAAAATTTTATAATAGAACTTACAATGGCCATGCTCCTTCTTGATAAATATCATGTCCAAGTTCCAACTTGATTAATGTAATGTCCAAGTTCCAACTTGATTAATGTAATGTCCAAGTTCCAACTTGATTAATGTAATGTCCAAGTTCCAACTTGATTAATGTAATGTCCAAAACCATCATGATTAATGAAATGTCCAAACCTATCTTGATTAATGTAATGTCCAAAACCATCATGATTAATGAAATGTCCAAACCTATCTTGATTAATGTAATGTCCAAAACTATCATGATTAATGAAATGTCCAAACCTATCTTGATTAATGTAATGTCCAAAACTATCATGATTAATGAAATGTCCAAAACCACCATCTTGATTAATGTAATGTCCAAAACTATCATGATTAATGAAATGTCCAAACCTATCTTGATTAATGTAATGTCCAAAACCACCTTGATTAATGTAAAGTCCAGGCTCCATCTTGATTAATGCAAACTCCAGACTCCATCTTGAAAACTGTAAAGTCCAAGCTACATCTTGATAAATGTTATATACAAACTCCAACATGATAAATGTTGTATCCAAACTCCAACTTGATAAATTTCATATCCAAAAAACTCCATCTTGATACATGTTATATCCAAATTCCAACTTGATAAATGTTATATCCAAACTCCAACTTGATAAATTTCATATCCAAAAAACTCCATCTTGGTAGTCCTGATAGTTGTCATGTCCAAGCTCCACCTGGATAGTGGTCATGTCCAAGATCCACCTGGATAAATGTTATGTGCAAGCTCCACTTGGATAAATGTAATGTCCAAGATCCACCTGGATAAATGTTGTGTCCAAAATCCATCTTGATAATTGTCATGTCCAATCTTCATAAATGTCATGTCTCTTTTCTTATAGATGAATGACGTGTGTGGGTTGTATTTTCGTTATAAAACTATTATTCGATTTGTTGAATAATCATTTGATTCACACAATGTTTGAGTTTAAAACAACAAACAAACAAACAAACAAACAAATATATTAAATACCGGTACATCAAACGTTTAATCTGAGACCAACCGTGTACCATAACCGGGAATATGATTGATATTCAGATCAAATTCTAATAAGACTCGGGCTACAACAAGAGGGTCATACATTCGGTAATATCCATTTTATCACATGGGTCTAAATTTTAGTTCAAGGTTTACCAGAGTCATTAACTGCACCAAGCGCATATTTCAATTCTAATTTGAAAGCAATATCTGTGTATACTTATCAAAGTGTCACAAGGACTATGTCGAGCAAACCTCTAGAAATAAAAGCTCACTAATAGCTTGCAAGAATATGATAAATCAAGGGTTGAAACAATTATCTGTGCACTCTTGGAAGCTTACCTATGTTTATGTTATGGAAATTATCGTAGACTCGATCTTTTACACCGAGTATACACTATGGCAATTCTCGAGAACTCGATCTTACACACCGAGCGTACGCTACGGCAATCCGCGAAGACTCGATCTTACAGGCCGAGCATCCACTATGGCAATCTTCGAGGACTCGATCTTACACACAAATTATACACTATGGAAAGCGTCTTTGACTCGTTCCTAAAACATCTTAAGTATGTCGACTCATTAGATGTGGAATTTCTACGGGCAAATGAAATTAAATAAAACGACCCGATAAGAGGCGCTGTGCAGATATTATGAACTTCTGAGAGAGTGGCGGGTGTAAGATGAAATTGTTTACATTAGTAATATGCACAATGGAGAGAATGTTGGTATACCGCTATGTTACTTGCATGTACTGTGGCTGAAATGTCTTTCGATATTTTACTTGTGGAAACTGAACATGATATAAGAACACGGCTAACTAAAATGACTGCTCCCTTGTCCTCAACAAAGTCAGCCTAACTTAGTCCAATTTACATTATCTTTAGCAAAAATTAAAATAGGGATAATGAATTTTGCCAGACTAGACAATACCAGCTTCTGAAAGAGAAATGAATGAATTACCAAATATATAAAATGTAAGAAAGTTATCTGAATATTTTTTTTACAATTTACCTCTGAAGTCCAAGAAGTGCAAATGATGAAGCAGAGCTAGCAGAATTTTGAGAGAGGCACATCTGAAGTAAGGCCAAGCTGTATACGCTATAACCCATATTACACCCATGAATCATACATCAAAATAAAGAGAATTAAAGGTTATTTAAACAATACGTATGATGTACATTCTTTTTTTAAATAGCCAGTATAACCAGTGAGCAATTCAGGGGAAACTGTTTTTCTTTAAAATTTTAACCCCATGCAAAATACGAATCTGTAGAGCACCACCTAAAGAATAAGTCATGTTAGGACTGGATACATATTCTTTCCTATTGTAAAACAGTTTACAAACTTTGTTTGGTCGACGATGAAATGAACAAATTATTACTGTCCCTAAGAACTTTCTACTCGTGTTAAATTTGGACTTGCTAAGTACCAATACATTATTTACAAGGCTGTCGAATGTACCAATTTAGTACAGTGTTCTCATGTCTAAATATCAGAATCATCATTCGAGGATCCGACAACGTGTAGATCGTCAGTAAATGACATATCCGTTCATCAATTTAATTAAACTTGTAAATATCTAATTTCATTTTATTTTCTTCTTAATTAGACAATTACTATATCTGATTGCCTCTTCCAAAGACATAGCTCAAAATGAGAAGAAAGGTTATTAGTTGTATGCTTACTTCGATTTTTTTTCCAGCTTGATCAATCAAACCAATCTGCCAAATCTCCATGAATTTAGAAGGCAAAACGACGGATACTTTTCAGGTACTACTAATATACGTCTGTCAAGAAGATTGGGTTTTATTGCTGTAAGGACATAGCATGGGATTGCTTATCTCAAACCATCATATTGCTTATGAATAATGTATCAGTATAACATGATATTAGAGTGAAGTGTATTGAGAAGTATATTGTTATATTTGCCTCCTTACAAGTACCTTGTGGTTTATTTTACTAAACTATTTGTACTCTTATTTCAGTAATGTATGCATACCGTTACGACTCTATGTATTAAAAAGAGAATTTAAACCAACAGGTTCTGTAATACGTAACAAATAATTTAATTCTCTCAGATGTAAAATGAAAATTTAAGAGGAGATCAGAGCATTGTAAATTAATCCAAAATAATCCTTAAAGTTCCATCACAAGTCCAAAAGAATAGAGTGTTTCGAATAAATTCCTGGTCTATAATGTGTTTATTGTTATGACTCTAAGGTCTTAAACTAAGTTACATAATAGAGTGAAAACAAACAAGTAATTTAGAATTCAACAAATAACATATTACCCTAGAATACAAAGTGAAACTTTAAAAAGAATTTACAGTATTGTGAATTAAATCCCAAACAGTCCTAAAAATTCTATCACAAGTTCAATTGTATGAAGTTCCAATTAAATTCGAGTGGGATTCCAAATAAATTCCAGTATTGAATGCGTTGATATGTCTGTAGTCTTGAATGTGCCTATGTGTCAATAGCCTGTAATGTGGCGATGTGTTAACAGTCTTTTGATATACTACAATAATACACTCCAAACTTTCCTTGTATTAATTTACGATAATTACAAATTAATGTTTAAGTTCAAGAATATCATTGAGAACTTTGTAATTCCAGTGAATAATAATCTGAATAAATAATTCGACCCCAATAAAAAATGAACACAACAATAAGACTGATTCTGCTTCAGCTGTTAAGGCAAGAATGATTTTTCAAGTAAAACTATACAAAACGCTAATATACAATAATAGAGCATGGATGTAGGTCAGTTTCCTTCCTAAAACATCCAAATTTGTTAATCAGTTTAGGAATTTCCAAGAGAAGAACTAATATCTTAGTACATTCTAGATGGAAGTAAACATGTTTACTTCCATTGATAATGATCTGAATATTTCATCTTATTTATTCATATAGAGATATTGGCTATGTATTATGCTGCTTCCAAATTAATTTCACTGGTGAGGTAAACCATTAATTTGATTTTAACTAACGTTCAAGTACAAAATACAGATATACATCACAAACAGTACAAATTAAATATGCATAACACTCATGCACCAACTGCCTTGAACATGCCTAAGTGCCAACATTCTTGATGAATCACATTCACATTGTCCAGAACATCTTTTAATGAATTCACAATAATCCCAAAGTAGTATTTAGTCAAAAACAGTCATAAGACCACTTTGTAATTTCAATAATAAATTTAAATAAATGATTCCTCTCAAATGATATGTAATGATATCTAAACACAAAAGTAAATACTTCTGCAGACTGAATATAAAATAAAAACATAACTAGGAATTGGAATAATTGTTCACTTCTCTCCCTATATACACCTTTAAGACCCTATTACGACTCGGTGTATCGACAATCACGGACAAAAATTAAACACACGTTATAGTTATACATAACAAGTATCCTTGAATATTTTATTCCCAAGTGTTAGCATGAAAATTTAAAAATTGTAAGAAGAAAACCAGAAGGGACGGAATCAAAACCCTTCACAAAATCGCATTAAATTTTCGAATATAATCTTGCGTTTGAATATGTGTGGCGAAACAAAAGTTTAGAATGATGAAAAGGAGCAAACAAACAAAATTTAAGCACCAGCTAGACACGAAATTATAGATAAAATTGAGCATTACAACCATTTTCAAGAGCCCTGAAAACAAGTCAGCTATTTGCTAAGATTAATTAGTCAGTTTGTTCCTCTTCTTCTTTGGTTAATATTCCCATAATTGCACTCAATGCAGTTACTATCTGCGGTTGTGAGAGGGACTCTGCGAACTTTACTATATTAGCTGCATCGATGTAGCTTTTTATGAACGCAACCGACACAGCAGAGTACTGATTCCCCCTATTTCACTGATTTAATTTTTTTTGTTTGTTTTTGTTTGTTTTTTTTGTTGCATTTGCTCCGTACAGCTTCCGAGCAACATCCTGAATGTCCACGTTAGACGTTTCAAGTTTTCGGTTTTATCATAGACAATCACAAGCTCGCCTGGCTGGTAAACTCAGTCAAATCCTCTTTCTTGGCAAACCAGATTAGATCCACATTCAGCAGATACTATTAAGCGAGATATCAAAGTAACAAGGTAAAATCAAAAATCAAAATGTTCGCGTCATCTTGGTGACTGCTCTGTCCACTTATAGGCCTAGCCAGCTTAGATTGCAACGGTAGTGTTGAATAAAACACGACTATGTGGTCTATGCAAATAATAAACAATTTTATTTGGTGGTGCAAGCTCATGCGAGTCATAATACATCGGTGCTGTTGCCATGTAT
>JAECUM010017958.1:0-40292 GCA_016617855.1 Megalonaias nervosa | reverse complement strand
GCTAATATCCACGAAGAATGCACTTCAGTAATGGGATATAGAATTTTTATCATGATCTACGTTGAAGCAGTTGTTTACATTGAAGTGGGTTTAATCTAAGCCTCCTTTTAATAAGCCCCACCATCTCACCCACCCTCCCCATGCCTACCCCCAATATTTATTTCCTCGTTTTCTCGAGTCGATGTTGAGACTTTACAGAACAATGGTCTGATAAAGTAGAATTTAAGATGGGGGGGGGGGATAGTTGACAGCACATCAACACATCAAACGCTATACTGTGCCGATCCAAATGGAAAATATGAATATTTCCAAAGGTTTTGGTGTCAATTTTTTACTTTGTTATCAGTGTATTTAAAAACGGTTACAGCCATTGGTTCTATATCATTATAAGCCAGAATAAGTTACCATTAGGAAAGAGATATAACAGATTATACACAAAATAAATTGTTGCCCATGTACACAGTACGCAATATTATATTAAAAAATCAGTCAATCAATCAATCAATCAATAATAATACTAATACTAATACTACTACTAATAATAATGTTAATAGTAGCAGTAGTAGTAGTAGTAATAATAATAATAATAATAATAATAATAGCTACTTACCAAGGGCCAAAAACTTTAGCAATGAGATAGAGAACTTCTATCCCGACCTTACGTTGGAGCAGTTTTATGCTGGCGGTGGAGTGGGGATAGGGGTGTCTCGTTTATATAAGGATCCTCAGATCACGTCACTGTCGAAGATATCTCCGAAATAGAGGCTGATCCTGGCTGTTTCTACAGGTGTTGGAGCATGGAAAGTGAGGTTGATTTTTGGTCTTGCTTGAGAATGTGTTTATATTTGTGTGGGAAAAAATAGTTTTTACAATGAATAATGCGGTATGATTGGAATCTTATCATTTCGATCAAACGATATATTCACATACAAGTCTCCAACTAGTGTCTATTTGTCAAAACAGATATAAGTCCAGATTTAACACAACGAGTGCAGCAATTGGTGTGTATTAGCTCTACCGACGCGCACACCACTGCCTCTTTACCTGTGTACCTTTGCGAATTGCGCAAGCTCAGATTCGGAGCCGCATCTTGCGCCGACATACCAAGTTCTAAGCTGTTCGCTTGAAAATCATTGGTATAACTAGTCGAGTGGACACAGAACTGCCAGTGAAATTTGCGTATACGGATCTAAATCGATGCTGATAGACGTTAAGTATGTGTTGCGCACGAGAAAAGATCGTAAATTGCCGTGTGTTTCGATATTTGAAATAAAGGAAATAAAAACATGAACTTCCACCTGTAAGTTATTAAAGAACACAACCCATGACTTGTCAAACATTCAAATAAGGAAGAAATTATCATTTAAATACACAAACTCAATATAATTTATTAGACTTAGGTTTTGAAAATCTAACAGACTCAGAACCAACGAGAGCAAGATAAAGTAACTGAAATGCTTGGATGTTATTACAAAGGTAAAATATAAAAAAATAATATTAAAAATACAATATCATGTGCCACCTTGTGTAATCTCTATATTTCATCCCTATTTGCAAGAGGCTGAATGTGTGTTACTGCTATTAATACATGAACACACACACACACACACGGACATACATACATACATATATATATATATATATCCCTGACATGGAAACACCATGCGAATTGTGTCATTCGAATACCATTGTCGTTACCGATAGGTATAATGTATTTTAGACCAGAATTGAATTTTTAGATCGAATGTTGGCGATTCTAACTTCGCTGTAATTACCATTAGATTGTACTTTGACCATCAGAAATAATACTCTTTTCTCATGGAATCAATTGCAAATGGAATATTCAGAAGACATAGTCAGCAATGTCCAATAATTCACTTAAATATGGTTGCATTCGCCCCTCGTATTTCGATGCTAATATTTGACAAAATATAGCTGCCGTGTCATATATCAATATCGATGTAAAAATGATCGATTGCAAGTAGAAATGTTTAGATGGCCCAGTGTGAAATGTGTAATATTTGAAAACAACAGCTACTCTTACCCCATTTTCGAAGTGGGTTCATTACTTTTCTTATACTTTTGTAAAATTAAGATTTCTCAAAGAATCGATTGGAAAAGGAATCTTTCAGATAACGCAATGTAAAATGTGCAGTATTAAGAAAATAGCATTGTGGGCACTACTTTCTTTCAGCTTCGATAATAAGTAAAAATATTTGTAAAATTAATTACCTGACCAAACTGCATGTTAAGCATGAAAACGAAATAAGGACTGCTATAGAACAAACGAAAGTATTAGTGAAGTTCGGACAGTGTCACTAACAAACAGAAAGTTAAAGGATTAAATTTGCTACGTTTCGATTATCGAGGTTTCTCCATATATGAGTACTTTTAATCGGTTTTTACTGACTTCGTATTGCAAAGTGCAACGCTGGCAGCATACTAAACAGGGACCCGAAAAAAGCAAAACAACTGAAACGTCTATTGTATGACGTCATAACCGGAAGTGTACTTTTATTTAAGATTGAAAGTATGTTGGTTTCACTCCACAGTGATTTAGTATTTCTGAAACAGGGATAGTGTAACTACAACAAGAACACTGGAGAGAATATTCGCATATCTATGTTACTTTCATGTACACCGCTCCGGAAGTCTGAGTGAATACTGCTCCGCCTCAGATACGGAGGTTGCTGCTTCGAACCCCGGCCGAGTCACACCAAAGACTTTAAAAATGGTACTAGTAGCTGCCTCGCTTGGTGCTCAGCAAAAGAGGTTAGTGTTAGGACTGGTCGGCCTGGTGTCAGAATAATATGACTGGGTGGGACAAATTTGAGAAAACAAACAGGGAACCGATCCAAGTCCCACAAAGAAGATTGTCATTATGTCTCCGCAAATAGAACGACAAAATAGTTGATGATACTTTTAAGAGGGTGGTTATAGGACTCACGGTACTAATTCAGTTCCCATAGTAAACCTATGCAAACACCATGATATTAAAAATTCAATAAATTAAAATTTCTGAGTGCTCATGATCAAACCTATATTTATCAGTATAGATGAAACCTGGAAGTCAGCTTCTGTGTAGAGGAAAGAATATGAGCCGAGGCATTTTCTGGACCTGCATGTGTTTGAAACGTGTGCTTTCAATTCCCCACCAAAGAGTCCGGTGCTAATTTTAGTAATGAGTGTTCCAAACTCAGGACTGTTAAAGGACTGAAATTCCATCAATAAAACAATGTCTGTATTTTTTTTATTTTTTTTTCACTTACGACTAGGATAAGCTCTCAAAAGATTCTTTATCCTCAAATATAACTTACATTATTATCCAATCCTGGCCACGCAAACCCATATATACTGTATTTTATGTTATCCCATTTCCAGGCTGGTTCCCATTTTTCCATACAATTAGTACCGAGTATCCTATAGAACCGTCAGTAAACCCTTATACTTCTCCGTAAGTGTTGATAACCAAGAAAGATGGTAATAAACAAACTGCGTGGATTATGC
Organism: Megalonaias nervosa; assembly: GCA_016617855.1. Lineage (NCBI taxonomy): Eukaryota > Metazoa > Mollusca > Bivalvia > Unionida > Unionidae > Megalonaias > Megalonaias nervosa. The sequence continues at coordinate 36,785 of JAECUM010017958.1, read as the reverse complement.
ATACCCAGGGCCGACAAGGGGGGGGGGGGCAGGAGGACCGGCGATATATCCCCGGGGCCCAGGCCCACAAGGGGGCAGGGCCGAACAACACATTTTAATTTTATAAAAGAAATTTTTTTTTAAACAAGAACTAGGAGAGGCCCGGGTGTTTCTTACCCCAGGGCCTGTGATCTCTCTCTACCGCCCTGTGCATTACTCTCCTCGTCGAACCGATGATAGTCTCGATTGGCTGTCAGGTATAAGCTGGTTCTCGACATTATATCCGATGTCGTGAAACGGGCATGTGGAAACTGAGAAAGCTGGCCGACGTAAGTCTGCGTTGGCAACAAGAAAAGGCCTATATCAACACAAAGTGATGTTGTTCGGTTGATTCAATGCCCCGACAATTGAGAGTCTGATGGAAGTCTTCCTTGACGGGTTCCAATACGAATGTATCTTGACGATGTGGTAGTTTTTGGAAGTACGTTCGGGCAAATGCTTGAGAGATACGCTTTTGCGTAACTTTATTTCGCTGGGTTAAAGCTGAAACCCAGCAGAGGCACCGCAGCTTAGTCATACGGTAGAAACGGTATAAGCTACAGGAGTTACCACCAATCTTTAAAAAGTTGATATATCAAAGATATGGTTGTAAGTATATTTATATACAGGGAAGAATGTAAATTAATCGTGTGGTTCTGAATGAAAGGACCATTATTTCACCTTGTGTGGATGCTTTAATACATTAAAAAATGTTCGCCTTTTTATTAAAAGGATTTCCCCCACCCCCAAAGTATTTTTTACAAACTCCACTCTGTAATCCATCGTGGAAATAATAGCATAAAGTGCAAAGAAAGCCCCACCGACTGAAATATAGTGGGGAAAACGGTGGGTGGAGAGAGAGAGAGAGAGAGAGAGAGAGAGAGAGAGAGAGAGAGAGAGAGAATCAACTAAACTGTCACCTTATACCTCTGAACTTTTCAGGTTCATAAAGAGATGACCCGGCCATGTATAAGGCAACGTTTCTAGGTTAATCACCATTAGTCGGCGTTCTCTAAATCTACCGTATTCCTAGCTTGTACGATCGACCGAATTTTCCGCACAACAACAATAAAAACAAATAATCAGTTCTATTCTCAATTAACAAGCTTTATTTCATAACAATCCTTCCTTTTAAACCCAAACCCCCTTAACTTACCGTAGATCAATTCCTGCTTGCACATTTGGCCATTGTCTGGTTTTCATTCTTTCCGACCATAGGTATCTTCAACGACCTCTCTCCACCGAAGCTATGTGTGTATGTATGTATGTATGGATGGATGGATGCATGCATGCATGCATGCATGCATGTGTGTATGCATGTATGTATGTATGTATGTATGTATGTATGTATGTATGTATGTATGTATGCATGTTAATATGTCTGCCTGTTTCTATGTATGTACGTGTTTTCACCAAAAAGAACATATACCAAGCATATATAAGTCGTACGTGGCATGAGTTGTTCTTTTTTTTTAAATTCTTGTTTCTTTTTTTTTTTACTGACGCAGTTTATTTTTTATGGAATTCATAACTTTCACATCCGTCTGACATTAAAGGCACGTAATGAAGATAAAATCAGTATTCCCAATTTTGCACGTTCTGAAGACTCCAATGAATTATGCCTCTATTTGTGTTTTTTCGGTGTAGGGGAATCCACGTTTAAAGGGGGTGCGATATTTGGTCACTAGGGACTTAATTTTAATCTGGATATGTTGAAAAGATTGTATTGGTATTACCTCAAAATCATTCTCCAAACACTTTTTAACAGTGTGAAACAACAGAAAATAACAAGCATGTGATAAGTAAAATAAAGTTAAACAGACTGTATTATACGTATGAGAGAGAGAGAGAGAGAGAGAGAGAGAGAGAGAGAGAGAGAGAGAGAGAGAGAGAGAGAGATGTGTCTTAAAATTCTTGGGCATATATGTGAAACAGTTCATTAGTTATGATGATAAGGCTATACCCCTCCTCCAGCCATTATCATTCAAAAATGATTTCTATTTAAATTAAACAAAATATTTGTTTACTTGCATCTTTGAGCTAAGGGGCCTGTCAGTATTTGTATGTACTAAATGTCCGATTCGCTAATGTTTGTAATAAATTGCTTGAAGGATAGGCATGTGATTACGATTCTCACTTGTTTGTCATTCAGCAATCTGGGAGTCAGTGCCACGAGATCAAAGCTTACTTTTCATGTTTACAGCGACTTCTGTTACCATGCAATCGGCGTAGAAATGTTTCCCGCTGTTGCAAACAAAGAATATCATACCTTCTGACATCAAATTGAATTGTTACTTTTATCGGAACAAAGATTTATCAGTTTTATTTCCTACTTGCGGTTAGGTACGGTCATTGAATGTGTGGGTGTGCATGAAACACAAAACGTATTATATCGGTATCTGATTTTCAATGGAAATTATTCATTGAGAATATACAGCTGGTTAAAATTAAATTATTGTTAACTAGTTTTTGGACATGCCTTGCGCTGTCATTAATTATTCTTATTTATGAGAATACGGTACCTGGATTTTTTCTAGGTGGGTATAACAAATTCTAGACCCCCTTTTGGTATAACATGTAATTATTTGGTGCTTAACGCCACTTCAGCATATTAAAAAGTATATGTAATGTCATGACAAGGAAACTGGAGTAAAATATGCCCAAAAGACTTACCACAACGGTCGACCTGATCAGGTCAGTGCAGGATTTGAACTCGCACTCATTCTGGTCGTGAATCATGCACACTAACCAGTGAGACCCCGCGGCTTTGGGCTTATGCAGACATGATTGATCGCCACATGTTAAACAAGAATTAAAATGGAATTAATAATACATTTTATAAAAGTAAGAAACAAAAAGGACCAGTAAAGAATGAAAACGAAAGAAAGTAAACAGAAATATAGACTGACAGATGTAAATAACGAGTCAATGATAAAAGTAAATACAAGCTAAGCGACCTACCAATGGATAATAATAATAATGAGGACTTTGTATAGCGCCTAATCTTTAGAAGCTCTAAGCGCTTTATAACATTTGGCAACACTTAAAAAACATATATAATGATATGATTACAAAAATAAAAACAAACACCACGCAATTAGAAAACAGAAAACATGCTGTAAATATTTAAGGTAAGGATACATTATTAGGTCTTTAAGTCTGTTCTTGCAGTTGAAATAGGTGAGTTTTAAAAGCGCTCTTGAATGAGATCACCGTGTCTTTGTGTCTAAGTTCAGTGGGCAATTCGTTCCACGTTGCTGGGCCCTGGTATGCAAAAGAGCGTTGTCCATATGATTTCATTTTCATAGTCGGAATAATGAGGATACGAGTGTCAGAAGAGGAGCGTAAGTATCTTGCTGGTGTGTACACTTGGGTGCGGTCAGATAGGTATGTTGGACTGGAGCCCGTCAGTGAAACGTAGCACAGATAACAAATTTTGTGTTTAATTCTGGATCGTATGGATAGCCAGTGTAGGGAACAGAGCAGGGGAGAGGCGTGCTCTGATCGTGGTACTCTAAGGATGATCTGAGAAGCTGTGTTTTGAACTTTTTGAAGTTCTGGAGTAGATATTGAGACGAACCAGACAGAACTGAGTTACAATAGTCCAGTCTTGAAAGTACTAAGGAACACACAAATGTTTTAGTGGCATTAACTGAAAGATACTTGCGAATGGAGCTGATGCGTCTCAGCTCAAGATATGCAGCCTTGCATATGTTCATGACATGATGGTGCAATGAGAGAGTACTGTCGAGAGTAACACCTAGGTTTCGTACTGACTGTGTGAATTTAATGTTGGTGTTGCTGATATTTATTGTCTGAGGTAAAGGATGTGAATGAGAAAGCCTTTGTGTTGCAATTGTTTATTCTGAGATCTCTATCGTCCTGAGGAAAGTGCATGTTGAAGATATAAAATAACCTACCTGGAATTAACGCTGGAGAGTTAAAAGGTGTAAAATATCATTTTCTGTTTCAAATTCACACTGACTACAGACGGTCATGTAATGTTAAGCAATATAACAAGCGGGATAACTGCTTAATGAGGACAGATTATCTCCCGTTACACTACAAGGAAGACAGAGTTATCTCCCTTTAAAATCCAAGGAAGACAAACAAAGTTATCTCCCTTATTTTTTTAAAGAACTTCATCACCAATTATTAAAATATCAACAGTAGATATCAGAAAAAATTCATTATCGTATTTATACAAATACAATGTAATTTTTCCGCTTACTTTTCGATGACATTCAAATAACTCTTTCATTGCTATCATGGTGAGAACATACTTCCCACCTTTTACAAAAACCTTCGACTGGTTTAGGTCAATATCTATTTTCGTGTATTTTTCTTGACTGATCGGATTATGAAGATTATCGTATTTCAGCATAATAAGCTCATCTCTCAACTTTTCAAGATAATCAAAATATTTGCTGTTATCTGATTTGATAAGCGAGAGTTTTATTCTATCAAATTTACTAAAACAAATACCTGAAATTTCACCAATAAATTCAACGCATAATTGTTGGCCATTAACCATTAATGTTTTAATTTTGCTACTAACTCCATCGACAAATGTTACTTTTCGAACATTATTTATAAAATTGCATAGTGTCCAATAGCTAATGTGTTTACGTCATCAGCACGATATCTCTTATCATCAAAATTTCTTAGTCCGCGTTTTATAATTGTATCTGTTTCAAGTTTGTGATGATTTGTTCTGATAACATTTGTTTCAAATAAAATTAGTGCAGGTGTTTAGCGCTGCTTTAAAATCATCAAATTTCATACACTTTTTTACATATCTGCGGGGAATACCTTTTGCTTTTTTTAATCAGTTTATTGTCATCTAAAATTACGGTGTACAGTTTACTTCTTAGTCCAAAAAAATCCCCAACTGGCGCAAACATAAATTTATCTTTCATCTTGCCGATGACTTTTTTATTTGCATCATCATGAAATCAACTACTTTTTGGATATTCCGATAAATCAAATAAATTTTTATTGTTATAAATATCTTGATAAACATCCTCACATCTTATGTTATAAACAAATGAATCCGTATCAGTAAATAGAAACTCCGAATCTGGCCACTGCTTTTTGGCAAAATTATAGTGAAAATCGTACATTAGCCATTTTGATATATCAAGTACAGCTGCACCAACATAAATCAGTTTATTTAACTTTCAATTTGTTTTTCGTCGCTGTATTGCGAAAAGATTTTCATTAAATATTTTCATATTGACAAAACCGTTATCGTTTATTAATTCATTTCTGCGATTTACATCATTTACAATTTCAATATTGACTCGCTTTCTGATATTTTCCATCGTCTTACCTAACACGGAATTGTTCATCAACTTGAAAAAGTTTTTCTCAAAGTCGGTCTTAGCAATAGCACGACGTTTGGTATTTACATCAATATTATCTGCCATCCACCGTGATTGATTAAATTTTAACACGCGATGAACTTTTCTCAGAATTAGTCCAGCGTCTTCTGCTTGTTTTAAATTTTTGTAATGTATCACGTAATTTCTATTATTTAATAAATTTCGAACTAGCTTATTAATAATCGAATTTCTTGCTGTTGCCATTGCCTGTTTTTCGGGCGGTAATAAACTATAATCGATCATCATTGACTCTGCACAAAACGGATAATCGTTATGTAGATCACGTAACGAATTGGGATAATCGAGATCAACTTCAACAAAATAACTGACATTTTCTGGTCAATCTTTTTCAGTTTCTTTAAGAAATTGATCTGGAGTTATCCAATGAAATCCACCACACGGAATTGGCTCTGACTTAGCACAACCATACAAATTATTAATATCCTGATAAATAATAAAATTTGACGGTAAATTTTTATCGTAACTTTTAAAGTATTTATTATTAGCTACCGCATATTTTTTTTGTTATAACGCTAATTCCGCCGCGAATTCCTTTTCAATAAAATTAAACATATCAACATGATTTAAGAGATCCAGTTCTATCCTGCTTGTTTATAACAGACCATCCCACGACAATTATGGCGCAGAATAATACCAGCAGGGGTCTAATCCATAATTTTCATGACTAACTTTACGAAAACTCTCGAAAATATCTGCTACTAATAATACTCATACGGAAAGACACCTTTTCTGTGAGAGAGACGTAGTCTCCACCAAGCAACTTTTTAAATTATTGAAACTGCTACAACCTTTTACAAGCTCATCAAACGGTGCTACCATAAATTACAGACTGTCGATGAAACGTAATTTGCCAAGCGTAACTGCCATATACTTTTCAAAGTTATTTGGAAGACATTTTATTATATTATTTAATTTAGTTTAGATTTAATTTCCTCATCGCCATATGCTTCGACAATGATATGACTATCATAACCACGAAAATTATGTAAAACGACAGGAATAAAATCTGGCGCATGAAATTTCATGTTACAATTGTTATGTTCTGCTCAGCGATATTGACCGGTTAGTTGACAATGATCGCGCACTTTATCGTTACCTAGAGATTTCTCGCAGATATGACAATTAACTGCCTCATCAAAATCAAGTTGTTGTTTGGATGTTATTTTTATTGGAGCTGTTGTAGATAATCTGTTGAAAATTTTATTAACATCGTCTGTTAAACTTTTTAGTAACCACACGGCAGGATTTGTACCTCTGTACACTTTTATTGGACTTGAAAAATTAGCGCAACGAACTACTTTATAAGCTTCTCCACAGGGAACATGTTGTTGTATTTTTCTGGTGCTTGATTTATTTGGATCATTTTCTGCTCCTGCCACAGGAACAAGTAGACACTAGAAATCAGCGTAAATAACAAACGGAATATTTAATTTATGGTTATAATTTTTAAATTTTAATACTTTTTCTATTTCTCCTGGCATTGTTATTCTTTGAACATTAACACAGTATTTAAGATGACCTTGCAGTTTTTGATCTTTAGAAAAACCTTGCAAACAACGGTAGCAGAAATATTTCTTATTTTTATCTTTATTATATTGTCTGCCAACTAGAACGTTAAAGTTTTTTATCCAAACGTAATGATTCTTATAAAACAGCTAGTTTATTGTCGATTGCGAAGCTTTTTCTGAAATATACCTTGGATAAACATTTTCATGCTCGTCAAGACCAATTGTATTAACTGAAATATTATTTTGCTTTTCAAACTTTGGTATTTGATTTTCTGCAACTGGAAAGTCAGTGGTATTAAAATTTAATTTTGATACGTGACTAAAATACTTGTCAACGCGATCGGCATATTTTTTCTGCTGGAAAATCGCAGAAAGAATAGCCCACTGGCAACATCTGTTATCAAAGTTCTTTACGTTTATGCAACATGTTTTATTTTTAATTTTTTGAGGGAGATCAACATAAGAACTACCGCGAAGTACGTTATATTTCATTGTGTGAAATAAAAACTTCTTTTATCATTATCAAATTTCCAACGTGATCCTGATACAGTAAATTCCTCCAATTTTTTTATTTATTTCCTTATGTATTTCATCGGCGACTGATGAAATATTTGTTCCAGCTAATATTTTTAGTGATTTAGCTGTTAAATATGGTTCGGCAATCGCGTTGATGAAATCTACATTTTCAAAGATTATATCAAGTTTATCTTTTGAAGTGCATGTAACTTTGATAAAATAACATGATACTGCACTATTAGTTTGATACTTCTATGCACTGCAAGTTCTTGCGTTACAATTCGATGCAAAAGATGAAACAAATTTGTAGAGTTAAAATTTACTAAAACATTTTGATTATCAAACCGATAGCTGTTGTCAAATCCTGCAAAAGCAGTGGCTATTTTTGTAGGTTCTCCTCTAGGACTCTTGTTAGCAATATCTCGCAATTTCAGCATTGTTATATAATGTAATATTATATCTCTAATTGATTATTCGATCAATATCTCACCGCACAATGAGCATGCGCTAGTTGAACAATCAATTAGAGATTTAAAAATGCTTATAGTATAATGAAACAGAATTTCGCAAGCGAGCAAGAGCACTACTATGTTCATCCCAAGTATAACTTATACGCGGGAAATATAATAGGGTCGGTGATTCACGTCGAATACGGATAACGGTTTGGTAAAGCAACACCAGCCGGTTATAAGATTAGTGTTAAAGGTGATAACGCTGAGAGAGTTGAAATGTTAAGGAGAGATTTTATTTACACTTTGTTTTGTGATGAAATTCCGGAAGGACAACGTGTATATCATGTCAACGGCGCGGTTACTGATGATGGGATTGAAAACTTGTCTTTACAAGATGAATTTCAACCTCATCCCGTATTTGATCTTTTCGAGTCTTCTGGTAAATGAATTATTCGAAATATTCAAACGAAAAAAGTTGTTGGTTTTATGAGCAACAGCGGTTATCTTAGAATAACTGTTAAAGGAACAAAAACAGATCAAGTTGGTTATTATAGCCACAGACTTGTTTACGAAACTTTTAACGGACCTATACCTAACGGTTTAGTAATAGACCACATCAACGGTATTAAACAGACAATCGTTTAATAAATTTCGAACTTGTCACTCAACAAGAAAATAACAGACGAGGACGAGGAGGTGGTATTAATTTCAGATGTCCTGCTAAACCTATAATATCATATAACATTAGTATAGATGAGGAACTAAAATTCAAATCAATTTCAGCTGCTGCAAGACACTACATGAGAAATCAGGCAACAATAAAATATGTTGCAGACAGGGTAACAAGATCAGCAACATCAGAATCAACCTTTGACAGAATCATCTTCAAATATGACGATTAATTATGTTTTCTAGCTCAGTTTTGATAAGAAAATTATGAGCAAACATTAAAACATCATCTTTGTTAAATTTTAGTGTAATAAATGTTCTGTCATTAAGTTTATTTTTTTCTGCCGCTGTTAGCAGAATCTTATAAGAATCACCTAGCATAATAATAACGTCAACAGAGTAATAACTATACCCCGACAAACATTTACGCACTGCTTCGCCTAATTCTCCATAATATAATATATTAACTTTCTGATGATATTTTATCTCGTTAGTCATCTTATTATTATAAACTATATAAAAATATATTATAATATGGACTTTATGAAACGGCTTGCTGATATAATCGCGGACGATAATTTTACAGCAGGAGTCGCAGATAAACACAACTCGGTTGATTACACAGAGGATGAGATTCTACTTAACAACGATGATGAACAAAACGAGATTGTAAGTGTAGTTGATAAAAAAAAATTACAGGAGACCGACAAGTGGTAGATATAATGTAATATATCATATCACAAAGAAAATTTTGAAATTTAATTGTTTAGTAGATGAAAATCATTCGTTTTGGCGGCTGACAAAACCCTTCTTAAACATTAGAATTCCAAACCGACATCAAAAATAAAATTCGATTTTATATTTGTCAAAATATTTAACCTAATGACGATTTCTGACGATCGCAGATGATATCTAATATCGTTATGTAAACCAATAAAATGTAAATCTGTCAAACGTAAGTACGAGCAAATTTATAATTTATTTGGTTGGAACCCAGCTGTTAAATTTATATCTGTATCCTCTCCATTTAACTAAACTTTTATTACCTTTTTTCCTGATAACTTTTTCAATAACAAATATATCTTGCTCAGTTTTCTGCAGTTCCTGCTCGTAAAAACTACCAGTTATAGGTTCACCTAATAAATCCTTCAGCGCGTATGTTACAGGTATTGTCAGTAAATCTTTATCAACAACAAATACTTCTTCGCTCCAGTTTTGAGTAAATCCTTTTTCAAATGTTTTTTTTGGTCAGAAAAATTCTAACTTTATCACCAACTTTAAATTTATGTCTGCGGTACATGTTTTCATTTGCAAGAATCGGATTTTTAATTGCATCATTTGGTGACATTTTTATTGATCTGAGCTTCGTGTTATTATATTTATCAACAATCTGCTGTAGATCGTCAATATATTTATTTGTATTTTTAGCCGTCAAATGTTTATGTATCAGCTCGTTTAGTGTGCGATTAAATCTTCCAACGATAACACTTTTGTCCTTCGTTTCCCGTAACATATTTTTTATGTAATTTTGCTCCAATAACTGCTCAAAAGTTTTATTAAAAACTCCACTCAGTGATCTGTCCAGATTTTATTTGGTTTCCTTTCTGTACTTGTTATCATCTGTTTTAACGCATCAGTTATCGACGTTCCTTTTTTATCTGAAACTGGTACACCAAACGCGTATTTACTAAAAACATCTACAACATTGAAAAGATATATTTTATTATCGTTAAACTGAGCAAGATTTGAAATATCAACTAAATCTATTGCCCAGATATCATCAACGACATTTGCGACAACTTTTTGTCACGGAAACTTTTTTTTAGGTTTATGTAGCTCTGATGCAAGATCATCGTAAAATTCTTTTCCAAGTCCTAACTTATATTTTGTTCCTATCATTCCTTGAACTAACCTCCTATCAAATCGTTCTCTCATATTTACAGATTTATATCATGTAGTTCATCTAGCATTATCTTATCACAGCCAGGCTTATCTTGCTCATTATCACGTTTATCATGACGCATTGCTATTACATCAACTTGATTATAAGGCTCTTGTCCTGGTAACGGATTATCGTCTTCGTCTAACTGTTTGTCTAGTGGATTGTACGGCCCAGTATATTTATGGTCAGGCAATGTCCATCCTCCTTTTGGTTTCGGTAATTTTTTAATAAATTTGTGGATGTCAATACCGCTGCCAATTACCTCATGTCGATTGCATGATTGACAGTATGTAACAATTTTATCTTGTTCGATACAAAGATCTTTATCGCAATTAAAATTACATTTCATTTTATTTTTTAATCGTCGACAAAAATGTTTGTCAGTAAAAAATAGTATTATAAATCTGAAAATAATTTATAAATTTTGACAAAATTGTTGGGGTTTTTTACTAATTTTTTTTAAAAATCCTGTTTTTTTAAGGGAAAATGGTTAAAAAAAATCAAAGAAAATCAGCCCGATTTCTTATTTCTTGAGGGTCAAACCTCGAGCGATTTTGTACTTGATTTTTAAGATTTTTTGGATAAAAATGAACAACTTTAGTTAAAATGTCTTATTTTTAGCTGATTGGTTGTCTGTTTTTATAGATTTTTGATGATTTTTGTAGTAAGAGATTATAATATTTATCACAAAATTGAAAAATCAGCTATAAAATCCCCCGAGGTTTGACCCTCAAAAAAGAAGAAATCGGACCAAAAAATATTTACCTTCATCAATTAATAAAATAACTCCAGTTCCAGTTGTCGATTTCAGAAACACACTTTCTTTCTACCACAAACAACGCAAATGCTTTTTAACATCGTTCTATTATTATTTTTTTTGTTTTTGTTTTTCCGTTGTCTCGTCCTTATTCTCTGTTTTAGTTTTACATTTGAGACAGTATGTTGACATATTCCTTAGTTTAGATAAAATTAACTGCAATCTCATCATTTGCGTGAGAAAGTTGCTTGTCAAATTGCAAAATAAACTTTAAAAAATCAGAATATCCGGAGTTTTCACTTCGGGACGTCTGTCGGATAAACATAATACAATAATAACCACAAGCGGATGTTACAATCGGCTGTAGTTGATTAGATGAGTAAGTTATATTTTTTCAATTTTTTTAAAATATATTTTTTTATAAGATCACTCGGAGGAAGTCCGAACTAATCAAAATAATTATTATTGTAGACAGCAACCCAGTGAGTGCCGAATCCATCATTAAAGGTTTGTATATTTACAACGCACGAACCCCAAGCTGGTATATTATCTAATTCGTCTTTAGAGCACACTCAACGAAATCCGGCAATGTCATTCAATTTTTTAATTATATCAAAATTACTCAACGGCGTCTGGTGCCTGGTAGAGTCATTCCACGTTCTATCCCTAGCAGATTTGGAATTAGACTGTCTGCCAACCCGGCTAAAAGGGGAGCGAAAGGAATAATTCCTCCTTTTTCTTGTTTTTCTTGGCGCTCGCTGGCGTTTTCTTTCCTTTTTTTTTTAGATTTTGTCGCTTTGGCTGGCATTTTATTTTTTATTGTTACATAAAATTTGTTTGATTCCATCGCCTGATACCGCCTTTTTAGTTGCTCCAGATACTGCCCCTGATGCTGCCGCTAGTCCAAGTGTTTCTAGTACAGGTAAAATTTTTGGTATTGCGCTAGCTATTACAGAAAATGCTGGTCCAAGAAATACGCCATATTTTAACATCGCTGTTATTTGTGCAACATACAGCTTGAGAACAAACGGTTTTCCCCGATCGAGTTTATTGATTTGCTGTTGCGTTAACGTTACCTTCACTGCGGCGACTTTGTCAGTCGTTGGGGATATCATTACAGAGACAGAATTACGTTGGCAACCGCTGCTGATAATTTTTTAATTTGGCCGGGCGTATATTCTCTGATTGTGCATTCCGTTTTCATTGTTAAACTTGTTTGTCATACAATACTCACACTTGGACAGTCATCCTTCCCTTGGTCGCATCAATTGTTAAAAATCTATCACTGACAACTAGCACATATATGTTATACTGTTCGGCTGGCAGCGCGCCAAGCGTCCAAGTGACCTCAATATCAACAGTCGATCCAATAACTCGTTCGGAATGTTTTGATATATCAAAATAAAATATAGGATAAAGTGATCGAAATTCCTCTACTGATATCTGAGATCCACAATCTGCGTCCTGATATTTTTGCATAGCCTCCATAATGTACATGTACGGCCGATATATGTTTCTGGTGGCGTCTACAGCAAAATTGCATTCCAATGCACGTTCGGGATATTGTTTAGAATTTACTCTAACAAAGATTCGTCTGACATCAGGATTATCAAATATGGAGTTGTTCATTTCTTGATCATTACGACGTGCCTGTCGTTGAAATACCACGAATAAATGTCGAGGTAGTTGTTCGCTTGACGTAGTTGTAACACGCCAGTGTAATCGGTTGCGTTAGGAATCGCTGTTTGGTAAATTTTGTTTTGCTGAAAATAAATCTTTTTCATGTAAGCGGTTAATAATGATTCGAGTTCCATCGTTTTAGCTACAGACGGAACAACTCATGGCATCCACAGCGCTAATCTTGTAATAGCAAACTGTCCTTCAGCTACTCCAGCGGCGTGTATTATACAATCGTTTTAATCAGCTCGATCTAAAATAAGTGTAAGTTTTACTCCGCGAAAAACTTTGTTATATTCACGGCACAATCCAAATATTGTACTTAATGGAAGCGTCATTGTTATTTGGTGAGATTCTGCGGCAAATGCTTTTCGTTTGACATATCCCTCGTTGTATCTTATATTACTTGTACTAATAACACCCTTTATAAAATTTAACATAGCAACTGCATCTGCGGCTGCACCTGGTGGTGTTATACTAAGATTATTACACGCTTGTGTCAGCGAGACTCTCACAGCGTTTGCATCTGCCTCTGCAGCTGGTGGATTAATATCAAATTTTACAGCATTTGCTATAAGAAAAGTTCTAACGATTACTAGATCTGCAGCAGCGTCAGCACCGTGTGTAAGAGCACCACCTGAAATAAATTCGCCTGAAGCAGATAAACCAAGTTCAGCATCTTTAAGCCAATTATATTTGTGGCCACTGACCTCGAATAATCATCGCTGAACGAGACGATATTTAGTATTGTACTTGCTATAGGCAAGTGCATTGAAATATCTTCCACGGTCTGATTGGCCAGCTGATACCGTGCGCTTTTAAATAAACAGCAACCGTTATTGACAAGCGCAATTTCTGCACCAGCTGCAATATCACCGCCTATCGCAGTTTGTAACTGACTACGCACTTCTAACACCGACTTGTGCGGCAATAGAAACACGTCCTCATCCCTTGTGTTAAAAGTTCTGACACCAGCTTTATTTGGTTCGTTTGAGTTTTCGTCAACGTACTCGAATTCTGTCACTGTGTCGTCGGTATCATGTTCTCCGGTAAGATCGAGATAATTTGTAACTGACATTATTTATTCTATAATCCACACAAAATTGTGTGGCACACAAAATTACAGCAACTAAAAAGCATCAGGCGTTATTTGTCTTGTTTTCTTTACAAGTCTGCGTATCACTTCTTCACCATGTGGTGACAATAATTTTTTTGCTGTAGCTATCATAGCTCGTTCTGTTTCCGCTGTTGGTGAAATATCTGATATTGCTTGTTTTATTTCCAATGCTGAAGACGGGCTGCCTTTAATTTTATCAGCGATCTTTTGTCCTACTGCGGTGCCAGCATTGCTAGCAATAGCTTTACCCGTGTCAAGTGCAGTTGGTGCTACTTTACGCGCAATTCCTGGGATGTTTGCAGCTTTTTTTGTAAACATATTTCCAAAATATCCACCTACAATGTTTCTTCTATAAACGTTTTTGTCTCATCTTTGCTATTAAATTAGGTTTACAAAATTTACGCTTACAATCACGAAGTGATCGCGCGTAGGTGTAAGTAATACGTGACAATTTCATTGTTAAGATCTATTTGTCGTCCTGATTGATCTGTTAGTTGCATTGTTATGTTGGTTATTTGATTTTCCGGAGTAATCGGATAGTATATTATTTGTCGAGGAGTAATTTGCATCAGTGACCCAGGCGGGATATCTGGTGAAAAACTATAGATTGGTTGACCTTGACTTCCTAAAGCTGAATAAGACCGTGGTGCAATAGAGCAAATGATTAATATTGTGTTCACTTGTGTTATGTTGACAGACAGATCTCCGTCATATGATACACTTTGTTCTGCAACACTATAATATTGTTAATTTTTAAAACCTAATAATGATGCGATACTAGTCGCTGGTGAAAAATCGATTATCAAATTAATTATTAATGTGATTCTTGCTCGTAGCGTATTATAGTTTGGATTAGTTCAAAATTGTCTGTGGCAGTGTATTTTGCTATCAGGTCTCTTATCGTTTTGTTGAGATCAGTCACGTTATACGCTCCCTGTGGTATTCTAACTGACACCCAAGCACCAGAACTAAATGTAAAGTCATCATTGATGTTTAATGTTACATTTGCCATAGAATGCCATACCGTAGCAGAAATTAATCCGATCTCGTACTCTTTATTCGGATCTAGTATTATTGGTGGATTATAGTGGACAGAAAAGTTTCCGCTGTCACTCGTTGTTTGTGACGAGTCGAGTAATAATGTTGTTGACATTTATATTAAAGTTGTTAGATAAGATCGCTATGTAAAATTTCGTACTCGTCTGATATCAGTAATCTGCTTGATCCGAGATTATCTAATATATCTACAATTTCATTGTCGATCTCTGCTCTTTCATTTCCAGCTTATTTTGATGTTATTAATAATATAAGTCTGTCAGCTAGTACAGCGTTTCATGCAAAAACTCGAACACCAGATCCAATGGTTTCCTCTGGTAATTTTTTTATCTTGTTCGTTTTTGTACTTATCAAATAATCTTTTGAAATTCCAACTTTTACCATACCCTCCTGCTTTATTTCGATACTGCACTGCTGCTCGAAGCATTACTGTAGCAATCATTCCTTTTCTTATAATATCATGTTCTCTTTGAAAATCTCTAGTTTTTGTTTAATTTTTTATTTCTCCATCAGCACCTAACGCAATTCTCATAATTTCTCTTAATTTTTCTGTTAAATCTCTATATTTTACTCTGGCCAATCTCGAATTACGTTAATGCCTCCAATATTATGTTTACTAATAAAATTATTATATTTTTCATCTAATATTTTATCGCGTGCATTTTTTCTATAAAATCTTATTTGATCTTTGATAGACATTATTTCTATAGTAATTCCAGTCACTCTCTTTTGTTCCTCAGCTAATTCCTTAGTTCGGTCTGACACATCTTCTATAAACTTCTTTAACTCGGCTGGATTAACTGTTGTTCTTGCTATTTCTTGCTGAAGTGCAAGAGAGTTGTTCATTAATCTGTCAAATTCAGCATGTCGTGCAGCAGGGTCATCAATGGTTTTCACAAGTTCCTCTGCAATTGTTTGAGTTTCTTCTTTTGATCTTTATTTAAGTAAACCAAACAGACCTTTTGCTTGTAATTTTTTTAGTTTTCCTGGAGATAATGCTGATATTTCTGGTTGTTTGCCAAGTACTGCTTCAGTAACAGGTTTAAACGTTTAGCAGTTTCTTCTTCTGCTTGAACTTGAACTTGTCCTCGACGAGCTTCTTCCACTTTTTTCTTAAAAGCAGCCGAGTTGTAATAAATGTTTTGGATAATTCAATTTTTTGTTGATGCTTGTCCATTGTTTATTTTTTATGCTCTATAAAATTCGTCTGTAGAAATGTGTCGATACAACAACGAAACATCTTAGCTGGATCACGCGCAAGTTTATCAAATAAAAAGAAATTGTAGTTGTCTTTAGTTGCTGGATGATATAATTCAATAAATTTATCTTTTGTTACATCACCACATTGCTCGTTTGCAATATTTCTAACATCAACATTTTCTAGCCCTGGAAACAATATAAAACATCCCGTATTTCGCCGAAGAAATCTGTCGACGTTGTAAAATCTTTGCGCTAGGTAAATCGAATTACATTGTTTGTTAATGAAAAATAAGATTTAATTGTATTCATCTCCTCGTTGTTTATATGAATATCGTCAAATACAATTATTTTATGCTCGGACGAATTAAGTTCATCAGCTGGAATTAATTCTTCTGGTTATTTTATTAAAAATATATCATCGCCAGCGTCAAGCTTATCACCAAGTTTATCGTTGTACTCGCTCAATAATTCGTATTTATCTTGTTGTGGGTTAATTTTTCTAAATATATACCTTATCGTAGTTAAAGTTATCGTTGAGTAAGAGATTTAATAATAAATTTGTTTTACCAGAGCCTGTACGACCAACAATAAGATAATGACAATCTGGAAGTTCGTTATTATGTTTATATTTGATTAATCGTTCGGTGTCAAAATTTAATATCATTGACTTCGCCATTGTTGTTATATAACTTTATGTCATATAATTTATATAATATGACCTATTACACAAAGTTTGGAACAGCACTTACAGGAGACGAACCATCAACAATAACTGATACATCATCATTAGTCAAAAAAAACCCGGCGACATAATGACAGGTAATTTGATGATGTCAAATCAGCGAGTACTTGGTTTAGAAGTAGATTATACGTCACCAAAAGTCGATCTTACTCAAGCGGTAAGTTACTCACAGCTAAAAACGATCGATAATAACAAATTATCACTGACGGGAGGAATTTTAAGCGGTAACTTGGATATGTCAGGAAAAAAATCATAAATTTTGAAACCTCGTATCCGCCAAGAAACTTAAATCAAACCCAAGCGGTAAGTTATTTACAGTTGAAGTATGTTGATGATAACAAGCCTGACAAAATAGGTGGAACGGTTACAGGCAATATTAATATGTCGAGTGAAAAAATTATTGGGTTGGACAATGAGTATCCACCAACAAATGATGATAATACACAAGCTGTAAGTTATGCGCAGCTAAAACCTGTTGACGATAACAAGCTTAATAAAGCTGGCGACACAATGACAGGTAACCTGATAATTAGCAATAACTCAAAACTAACTGGATTGTCGACAACCTCACCATCAGCTAATGAGACACATGCTATTAGTTATGCTCAGTTAAAAGAAGAACTCACCCCGTATTTAAAACGATCCGGTGGACCAATGTCAGGTAACATAAATATGAGAAACAACAAAATAACAACGACATATGTTCCAGTTAACCCGCATGATCTGACAAATAAAGCGTACGTTGATAGCATATCTAGTGGTGCTGTTAAACGAACCAAAAATAATGTTGGGTATATTCCAACACTTTTTAAGGCAACTGATAGCCGAGTTGGGTTTGAGGTAAGCGCATCGACACATTACCCAGAAAATTATCCGTATGATAGAATAAATACGTATATTTCAACAGCACAATATTTTACAATTCCAACTGCAAATGCTGTTAACAAGTACTTTTATTTCCGAATTTATATTATCACGGCTGAAAATCCGTTTCCAGGACTGACAGCATTTCAAATATACACAATCGATGATCAAATTTAATCTAACATTATAAAATAATATCAGGACCATCAATTATATCCGTTGCAAGAGAATTTTATAATATTATTTTTAAACCTAGCATATTTTTAAAACCCATCTCATTTACAGACGATATCAATGAACACGATATCAGTAAATTAGAAAAATAGATAAAGTACGAATTATGAAAATCTTAGCATTAATTACAGGAATGATCCAATATTATCAAAAGCTGAAAAATTTTTGTTCGTGTTATGCATATGCGAGGACCACAACTTGTAAAAGCAATAGGAAACTTTCATATTATAAGCAGATACTGTCACCCTGATGATTGTTTACAAGAGCAAAAGCAATTGAAACTATTTAAAAAAAAAATATTTCTCGAGCTTCACAAGCAAAATATGGATTTGATAACAAAATAGACGTAATGAAAGCACTATTTCGTTGAAGAGAGAAAGAAGAAAAATAAATAAACTGTAATCATGATCTTCTCGACAAACTAGAGGTATCTAAAATAATAAAATTAAAAAGAAACAAAGAGTTACACGATAGTTTTCAAAACGAGAAATTTGTAAGTATTTTCGGTATGTACTACCACAACAAGGAAATACTAGTTAAAATCGCTAGTATATCAGTAGATATAACGTTAATCATTAGAGTGTACTCGAATGCAATTTTACCAATGATACGTAAAAAACCCGAATTCGATCCGATTGTTGTTAATAAATCCCTAGAGGTAATAAAACATCTTAACGAGGAAATCGATAATCTCGATGATGTTGAGCGAGAAAAGTTTATTGAACGAGTCGAACTAATACAGTTTGGAGAAATATCTGATTTATACTATGAAATCAGTGATGAATATGATGTTCCACTTCCATCGCTCCAACGCTCTAGACAATTATCAATACAAAATTATTACAATGAAGTTGATAAATTATTTACGGAACCATACGAGAAAATAATGTTAAAAGTAGCTTCTGTTTTTGGTCTTATCCAATTTATCAGAGACAGACTACGAAAATTAATGCTAATAAATTTCATAGTCGTATACGCAATTATCAGACAACATCTTGTTCTTAAAAATTTTACGTTGGATCAAATAAGCTTGGTACTAGGGTTTATTGATGAAACAGAAAGAGAGTACGGTAATTTGGTAAATAAAACAGATTTGTATGAACATGAAGTAGAAAACACGTTTGATTCCTACAGCTGGTTAAAGAAAAATGAGGTATTGAAAGATAAACGATATAATGATACTTCGTCGGATGTTTATGACAAGTACAGAGATTTTATAGCTGATCCTAACAATAATAAGTTTCGTGAGTTTCTTGATTTGATTGTTGGTACTAGAGTTTTTAATACTGTATAAAAATTGTAAGCAAATATTGTATAATGGAAAAACAGATCGTCGATTTCAATCATATTTCAGAAGAAATTCCAAAACAAGATGTTGACGCACTAATGCAATATTGCAAATGTTATCATAAAAACCTCTGGTGTGTAAAACAGTGTTACAAGTATTACAGTAGAATACTTCGAGGAATATCATATTTACCACTGCTCATGACAAGCTCTAGTATAATCTCAAGTGGAGCATCATTAAACCCGTTTTTATTAATAATATCTGGTATTGGTGTTTCTCTTTCAACAGCGTGTAAGAAAATTGAGCCTCGACTTGAGACTAAAAAATTGCTTGTAAAACAGCAAGTATCACTTATAAAAGATTACTTGATCAGATACTATCTTATTTGCGAGGCGTAAACGCAAATAGAATGGTTCAAATTATGACCAGTGCTCTCTATGGTCTATAACAATTGCACAGTAAAGCACACTGAGACCATTGCTTCGCATATCTATCAGATACGTACCATTTTAAAAATCTGTCAAAAAAATAAGTTCGAGAAATAAATGGAACTGAAGGTTCTAATTGAAAACTAAGAGCCTCAGAGCCAATAAGCAAGATAACGAAGATGTCATATTCCCGCTAGCTGTCACACAGTAGTTGCTTTGCACATTTCCCCGTTTAAGTCTTTTGATACAATGTTTTGGATGTAGGCTAGTGAGAGAAACGAATACAGGTCATGTACTTAGCTGGGGTCCTCCAACAGAGAGCATGCAAGTGACAAGGCATAAACATATGTCTTCTAAGGCTGGAACTAAGAATATCAGTAAATATACTTACAATTTTACATCTGGAATTTCCTCAAAATGTGCTTCTTAGTTCTGCAAATCCGAATTACATGGCACATGTCATGGGTTCCAAAACATTTCGACTACATTTACAACAGAAATCACATTCTTACTGCACTCAAAACGAAATGAATGTGATATTCCACAGCGTCTTTCTGATAATTCAATTAAAAAAATATGTTTCGCACATTATCTTTCCAATTAACTAATGATTGAACGAATATAGAGGTACGTTTGATTCAATGCCAGTCCACTGCACAAATCACATGTAAATCGTACGGAATTGGCTCAGCTATAAACAAAATCCAGTTAGTCACAAGCAGAAGTTTGAGTTCGATCAATAGAAAAACAAAATCCATTAATTCCAGACCAACTTGAAAAGTTGCGACCAAACTAATAAATTTTTCAAACTAACGTCGAGCGCGCAACGTAGTTCAAAGGTCGCTGGGCGGAGCTATGTGCTCATTGATATTGTTACAGTGTATTGACGAATCTACGGTTGTGTATTTAGTTTGGAATACGGTTTAAATTCGATTACTTTGTTTCTTGTAGTGTATTCTTTTTATTATTAAGCCTTAGGTAGAAAAACAAAATGAGTATATAATGTTACGACCCTGTAGTCAAATTATATATGTGTTAAAATTTAAATTCTTCTAATTCTTTGTTTCATTTTTATTTTATTTTTATGCCACTAAATGTCATTATTATTATGGTGATGATTATGTTAGCAAGATCTAATAGTATGTTAGAAACATCGTATTTATTTAAAACGTAAATGTGACTCGTGTAAGCACGAGCTTTGTATGGTAGTAAATTCGTCGCAAGTAAACATTCAGCAGTAGCTATGTAAATGATTGGCTGATACTTGTTTAGGTTTTCGTAGTGTCCAGATGGATTGCGAAATCACACGTGTCTTTCGTGCGTGTGTACATGTAATGACGCATTAGCTTGTTTTAAATGCTCAGTTATCTGTAAGAAATATTTAGTGGTAGATATAGTCGTGGTCAGTCATAGCTGAGAGTTGCGTCATAACATCTTACAGAGTTTCTAATACCTTAAGGAAAAGGTATTTCTGTGTTGGAAAGAGGTGTTTGTTCATTCGTAAGTGTTAGGAACAACATGTGTGTTGTTAGTGGTGGTAGTTGTATTTCATCTACTTTCTAAGTAATTATTTTCCCTGGAGAACAACACTACTGGCTTTGGACAAAGACATTTGATGAAATTATTTCTAAATCGGAACAGAACAATACAAATTGTGCTTTACAGTGAAAATTCTGGACATTCTGTGTTAGCTTTCGTCTGACGTCATCATCCGCCGTCTTGGAACGGAACTGAGATTCAAACTATCAATTTAGAACTGTTTATTCACAGGACTTATGTGTTTTCACAAATTTAGAACATAATTTTGGGAATCTTCTTCGTAAATCGTAAGTCTTGTTTCATCTATTTACCTTTTTACCGTGTTTTCTTGGGAAATAAATTTTATTTTTGTTAAAATTTACAAAGCTTGTTGTCTTCACTCTTTCTTTGTGTTACTTTGAACGAGCCGATACGTAACAATAACAAAAAGGTTGCTGCATTGGTATGGGAAATTATGAACTTTTTTTGTCGGACTAATACTGCATTCCCAAGGTCATGCAGAATTACTCAGAAAGACTCGTTCTTATTTTCCATACCAATGCTGTAACATATAAATATACTTTCGTATAATGACACATACATACATACATACATACATATATCGATATATCCATACATACATACATATATACATACATACATACATATATACATACAAACATACATACATACATACATACATACATGCATACATACCTGCGTGCATGCGTGCAGGACCGTAGAGAGCGATCACGGGCCCTGGGGTAAGATACACCTGGGCCTCTCCTAGTTCTTGTGCAAACAAAATTTTTCTTTTATAAAATTAAAAAGTGTTGTTCGGTCCGGGCCCAGGTGATATACCCCTCCATTGCCCCCCCCCCGTCGACCCTGCGTGCGTACATACGTACGTACTTGCGTGCGTACGTACATACATACATACATACATACATACATACAGGCTGATAGACGGATGGATAGAGGGAAAGAAGTAACTTATTGAGTGAATATGAAACAACGAGTGTTCAATTTAATAATATGATGAATGATGTCAATTAATCAAAATCTTGAACAGACCCGACAATTTTACTGAGGACATGTTCCAGTTAGAGGCCATGATTTGTCTTTGTGCAAGGCACGTTACTCTAATCGTCTTCGCACGATAACCCTTCATGTGTTTTCGTACTGTAAAAACAAACAAACGGCCACTTCCATTTGAACTTTCTACAATCAAAACAAAAGCAACAATGAAATCGATTTACAATTGTACTGAACATGAATGCTTATTCGAGAGAACCACGATAAATTCACTGATTTTATTACCGTTTGTAAAGACTCATGTACGTCGATTATAATGAGTTTTTACACAGCATTACAGAATTACATTGCTGATATACTTTAGAAAACCGATTATAATTATGTCTTTGGATACTTGTTAAGTATTTATTAAGCTAATATATTTTCTTATTACAGGAATCAAACGGTTTATCGCATAAGACCCCTTGCCTGCATAGTTGGCCCAGTGCAATGTTCTTTAGTGTCACCCTTCGCGCACGCACGCAGGTATGTATGTATGTATGTATGTATGTATGTATGTATGTATGCGGTTTATCGCATAAGACCCCTTGCCTCCATAGTTTACTTCCCCGAAGAATAGTAAATTCAATTCTTTTTTTAGCATGACTGAAGATAAACACTTTCGAGTAAATACAGTGTACCATTCCAAGCGTTAAGACCAATGAAGTAGTTTAGGATTTATTTATTTATTTATTTATTTATTTCAACTACTTAATAGCTAACAACATTATGAAATAAGCACCTTACAAGAGTGTGGATACGAAGCTTCTCAGGAGACTGATGGTCACGTGCCATTTACTACTACTACTACAAAAAAGTGACGGCGCGGGATTGGGGGTTAGGATGAGACGCCGTCGGGAGCGTTTTATTTTGTAACTGAAATTGTCATACCATTTAACCTTATCGTAGTGTAAATGGGAGATATTCTTCACAAACTGTATATTTAGGAAGTGGGGGTGGGGTTTGTCAACTAATACCAAACTGTTCTCTGTTGTAAAGAAGGGGGCCACTAAAGAACATTGCACTGGGCACCTCGGTCGCGGCGCCACTAAAGAACATTGCCCGGGTACCATGAACCCTCGCGCCGCCTCTGCATCAAAAGGAGCTCTGCTTCTTCTGCTTCTTCTACTTTCATAACCAACACTTACATGTTACATCATCACAATCACCACTGATGTTATTGTCATCATCATCAGCAGCAGCAGCACGTACAACGTATCGATGCAAAATCCTGCTCGAAACCAAAAAATTGGGCGCTGTTATGAAAAACAAAACTTGACAATCAAAAACAAGACCGATCATTTCGTTTTATTGTTGTTGTTTTTGTTCACTTTGCGGAAAACGCGGTCGATAGTACAACCGATGGGTTTGTTAGGTATACTGTAGATTTAGGGAAAACCGATCAAAGTGATTAACCTAGAAAGTGATTAACCTAGCCTTACACACGCCGAAACCATCTCTTTACGTACCTTGAAGTTCAAATGTTCAAGGTGGCAGTTAAGGGCTATTGGTAATACGAATTGGCGTAACGGGTAGGTGGGTCAAATATCACGTAATGAGTTTAAAGTTATAGGTAAAAGTTAAAGTGACTGCTTTTAAGATCGATGTTATCTTCGGTTTGTATTTTAATTTCAAAATTGTTATTGGCTGAGGTGGTCCAGATTACACTGGATGAAATTCAACCCATTGGGAATCTTGCATCGTCATCATGGTAGTGGGTGTCATGGCAAGCAGTATGAGTTAAGTCCTGTAACATTTGCAAGAATCTCGGTGAATTATTTGTTTACAAAAAATTTTAATTAATAACTAAACACGTACAATGCTCTGACATCTACTGTTTTCTCTCTTTTCTTAATCATTTTCTGAACTTGTTTATGAAATCTGAAGGGGTTTCGACGTATCTGTCTGCCTTGTCCTTGCTATGGCTAGAAGTAATGCATTGGCTATAAGGGTGAAGAGAATTTATATGAATATTTCGGCAACCCAAGGGGTCTTTTACAGTTTAAACCAACAGATTTCTTCCTGCTCCAATTAATGTTTCTTTTCGACGTTGTTGGGCAAGAGGACATTTTGAAGAAAATATTTTCCTTGCGCCAAAGCGGCATCTTTTAAATCATGGCAAACTGACTGATAAAAATAGCTGCTATCGTTTCGACCAGACTGCGGGCATTAAAATAATAGTAATTCTCGTGATATATTATACAGCTGGGGATTGAATGAAGATCGGTTTTTTCCGTAAATGAGAGGATCATTTCTTTCCACTGCTCTTGAACTTATTCGTTCAAGATATCGATGATGAATGTGTTTTGACCTTCGTCCATATTCAGGGCTTGCGTAGGATGAATGATTTCTACCAAAGCATCTTCTTAATCAGCTTCGTGGTCCATTTACACAGGTTGAGGTAATCTGACCGTGAAACATTATAAGATATTTTTGGGAATCACGTCCATCTAACTGTAACCCGACAAGTTTTAATAAAATATATTCTTCATAGTTCGATGGTTCTGGTCTACGAATAGGCACTCGCTATCAAAGGAGAATGATTTTCTCAATGTTACAAAAGATTGTTGTCGTTTTGTTGCTCTTGTGCCTGGAAAAATTGGTGTGGTGGCAACTGGCGTTGGCTGCAAGACTACCGTTGTTGTTTTTACTGACCGCATATTTCAAGGAAGGACTGGGAAGGAATCGGAAGAAAGATAACCAATACAACTTCTGAGCAAAATTTAACACAATTGTTTGTCTCCTTGATTCAAACCCAGATTGGTAATCGTTGCTCCGATAACGCAGTGCACTTGAAAGATTTGGCAGAAGAAGACCATTTGAGTTCTCCACACAGAGGCTGTTATTGTAGTTCTTTAAGAGAGGAACTCTGAGAAGATGTAGCTGCTTCGTTTATCGGCATGATGGTCACTTCCTTTCCTTTTTAGAGTAGATGACTTGTGATGTGGATAGGTAGGTAGATATCCTTTCAAATGTACTTTCTCTTCTTCAAGTCGGCGTTTACCTACTTTCTTCGTTAGAGAATGCCTTTGATATCGTACACATGGCCTTCTTTTTTGGTCACTCTTTTGTAACTCAGGCAAATAAAATGTGCCGTTTAGTACTTCTCCATTGATATTTTCCAAAGTATAGACCTGAGGATCACGTCCATGTAATTGTCCTGTGACATGAAACAATTCGGCTGTCCAGTTATGTAAATAACCCTTGTCAAATGTGTGTTTGGTTTCTCCCATGCGAACCCAATCTCTCGTCTCTAACACCGCTTCTTTCTTTGGTGTGGTAGGTTACGTTCCAAACAATCGATCACACACCATCACGTCGTTTTCAGGGATCACTTCTTCTGGTGCACACATGATTGATTACGAGCTTTAGCTAGACCTGGTTGTTGATGTTTAAAATATTTCCGTATGAGTTCTATTAAAGTCAGTCGAAAACGTTCGACGACACTGGCTGTTGTTTCATGATTTTCAGTGGTGAAAAACTGAATGTGTCCTTTTTAAATCGTCTTGAAAATCTTGCTTCAGAAATATGGTTCCCTTGTTTGCTTTCCATGGAATGAGAGATCCGTTGTTCGTACCAACAATGAAGTTCCATCCATCGTTTGCATGAAACTAAAGTGAGTTTTTGTTCTTCCATAAGATCCAAAGGTACAAATGTGCTTTCTTTCCAGGAAAGGTGTCATTTTTATCTTCCTTTTTCCTCCTTATTTAATGAATCCTCCTAAAAGTGTTGCAGCAATCGATCCCAACAAAGGAGCAGCCACTTTTAATAACGTTCCCATCAGCATGGATAGAAATCCTCCTCGTTGAACCAGGATTTTTTTCTTCTGATTGATGGGTATTTTATATTTCACTATTAGTCAAAGAACGTTCCGATGTTTTCCGAATGGTCGTCTCTGTACTATGGACAAAACTACCGTTCCTTTGAAAACATTCAGAGAAAATTCACACACGGTATCGATGATTTCTTTGGACGCTGTTTGAACGAGTTCTTTTCGCCACGGAGGGTTGGATTTAGTCAGTACTGACAAACCATCTCATTGTTTAGCAGAAGAGGGGGGATTCCCTATCATTTCCCTTTTGGAAGATGGATTTGTCTTGGGACGACGAAGAGGGTGGTGGTGTGCACTTATTTGTCAGGAGCACATACACTGAAGTGAAACTTATCCCAACTTATATCGATTCATTATGGTACCATTCGACAAGTAGGTGTTTACAGAAACAAGACGCCATCGTTGCTGCTTGAGAAGGAGAAATTCCTTTACAAATGAGTTTCCATTTTTTTTTATCAAATGAGGATACATGTATGTGTTAAATCAGGTTTGGCAGGCATCATCGTGATCGGCAAATAAAAGTAGCAGGAGATACAGTCACCGTACGGCACCCCAGCAACAGAGCCTCTCCTTCTGGCAGGTGACGTGTTTTTTTCTTAGAACTTTTCTTATTGGGGATTTTCTTAATCCTTGCGTGAACTTGCTACACCACCCCTCTTACTTTGAATCTAGTGCCGTCTTTTGTACGTCTTGGTAAGTATGAAGCGTGGATAAAGTTCGACTAATGTCTTCTTCACACGGGGGTATACGATGTGCTTTATCACTTTTCTCAGAACTTTAAACACAATTTGTCTTTCGTGCAAAGATAAAGCCTTGTCAGCCCGATATTGGCTGCATGTATTATTCATGAATAACCCCAAACGAATTTCCCGGGAAATGAAATCCGAGAAAAGTAAGCAGTAGCACACACCATACGTCTTTCAAAATTCAACTAAATCGTAGTTGGAGACGGTTCTTGTTAAAGGGTTGGCAATCCTTCAGTTCCTGAACACTGTCATCAACATCCTTCCACGGACTTTGATGTAAAATTAAGGACAAAAGTGGTTACGTGGTAAACATTATATCCACGTAGCGTTTTGTGTCTCTGATAGTCTTTACCAGGAAGCAGTACTCTTATACTGTGAAAATATTAACAGTTTAAAAATCGAGAATTTGCGATTCACTTGTATCCTGACAAACCCTCTGTAAGAAATTTCTTGCAGCTCCAAAGGCAGATTCTGAATGTACTCTTCACACCTAGTTACTCACAGGAATGTCTAGTTTGTAAAGAAATAGTCATACCTTATTCACAGTGAATGTTCAGGAAAAGACGGGAACAGAAATTGTGTAGTCACTAACAAGCACACCGTCGTCTTAAATAAGTCTCGTCTTCAGGTGACGATTCTTGTAAATGATTTTTCTAATCATGTAAGCCTTGGGAAAAGAATTATTTTATTTCAGCCTTGTAGTTAGAATCGCGGCATCGAAATTCTTCTGAATCCTGGGTAATTGATAAATGTCCGAACAGTTTAACACTTTCAAGGAACCAGCCCTCTTATCACATTCAGGTACCACTGATTTAGACGTCTATGTCGTAAAGGATGTACTTGTTCTTTGCGATCCACCTTAATTTGTACAAGATCTTTGTACATTCATTCTCTTACTCAGGAGGCAAACTACTAATGTTCTCTTCTGAAGTATCCATGGGAATAATAATAATTATGTCTTACCAAAAGAAGGGCAGCGACAGCACGGAAACTATCTGACATGTTCTGGAAGCTAAATCTTTATACTCCTATTCGTAGATCGTCACACTGAAGCACTGTACTCTGTCCCGAATAGACAAATCCGGCTCTGGCAAATGATTTGGTAACGGATATTCCATTCAGATCTTTGGGCCATTGTTTGAACGAAACGAATTGACATTCAAAGTCACAATATCCAGGCAAAGCCACAGGAAACGTATATTCGCTTTTGATTTCTACATCGGAATGAGTTTGTGTTATCCAAAGTGGTTCGCAAGTGCATGGACGAGATCGATAGATAGGCACTGCATCACTTTTACCAGTAAAGCAGAAAGGTCATGCTGCAAGACTTTCTCAAGTAGAGCGGTAAGGTACACAAACGACATCGCTTTCAATGCTAGACGCGCTCGTTTCTGGTACACAATTTGGTATGCTTTTTCTATAGGTCGACAGACGATTTGGTGGGTTTTTTAAAGGTACAATTTTGTGTTGATCCAATATTTTCACACAAAAGTCTTAATCTTCCAGGGAATGTAAAGCTTCTTTCATGGCAGCAAAGATTACTTCTAGACTCAACTGAGAGTTGATACATTTGACTCTGCTTTTGTTATGAATTTCTCCTTATCGGTCTTTGTATTCGTAACCGTAATTTTAGGGCTGCCTATAGCTAAACGGATAATAGAGTCTTATGGGTACACGTCCGTCCATGCACCCAAATGGTATAATTCCATTTATGTGTGATGGCTCTGAGGGTGATGGAAGTACATACAGACGTACTTGTGGTATTATTTTGTGGTACGAAAATGCCAAATAGTGTGTATTTTTAACAGTCGCTATCCACAATCTAGGGCATAAAACAATTCGACATTCAGTCATGTTCCTGTCAATGCGCGTTCTTCGTCATTTTGGCAGCAAAGTTCGACTTAATTACATCTTTCAGTACGCGTAAGACATAAAGGAAACATCAGTTTTCCTTGGCAATAATGTGGTAAAACAGGATGATGCAGGTGGGTTGTACTGTAGGTAAAGCTCTGCATTTGATCAAGCCTTAGTATTGACGGATGTGTTCCAAGTCGACGTGTTCTGTCAACATTTCAGAGTATTCGGTGGAAAATCAAGCATATTTGCACACCCAAGGATACAAAGAACACATCATCGATAAATCTGATTTCTTCTCCTTCAGATTCATCTACGTCGTACAGCAAGCGTGTTGCACTGGGTCGTCCTCCAAATGGTCTATCAAGTGGATTCTAAAGCTCACTGTCCATCCCGTCTTAACTTTCGGCAATGCGTCTAAATTCTAGATCAGTTTTGAAACGTCGATTGTAATCATACTCTCGCATTACTATCAATTGGTATTCTTGTCTTTGTAACATCTGGCGTCCTTAATATATTTTCTATTATAACTCTTTCATTGTAAACTCTAAGAACTTTTCAGGTTTCGTTGAGGGAAAGATGATGGGCATCCGTGAAATAAGCGTCCCTGGAATTCGCAGTCTTTCTGTGAATTTATTAAATACCATCCATCCAGAGAAAGACTTTAATGTTTTTCCGCCGTTTCTAGCATGTTGCGTCCATTTGTCTTCACCTTCACACAAGTAATTGTGCCAACGCAACCCTTTGGCGGAATATCGACCGCTGACCAAGAGATAAGACTGAGGGCGTATTATGACTTAATTTATTCTCAGGCATGAACTTCGTTCGACAGGCTAATCCACATGCTTTAGTGATTGTAGAAGCTTACTACAAAGGATGGATACATCTGAAATCTAGAAATAATTATCGAAATTATTTACAGCAACGGTTCTAAAATGTCCACATCGGACAGCTAGTATTTCAACTTTTCTTCTTGAAATTCAAATTGGCCTACTCAGAGGCATGACTAAACAATTCATGGCATCTTTAAACTGCACTTGTCCCACTTTCATCAGAACAAGTCTAGGTCGCTCCATTCTTGGTCACTGTTGGATATTCGGTGCCTTATTAAATATGTTTCAGATGAAATTGTATTTCGTATCCTGAGAAATTGTGAGTCATGACTGCAGCATATCGATGGCAGTCCCCGTAACGCTGAATGTTATCTTTGCCAGAATGTCGTCGATCTGGTATAAAATATATTTGGCAAAATCTGGAAGAGTACGGCGTCCCCGAAAGATTTTTCTCGTCCTCCTGAAATCACAGTACAATTGGAACAGTGAAGAAATATAGGTTTTTTATGCACTTCTCACAGGCACAATGAGCTACGCAGACATTATGGATGTAAATGCAAATCTCTTACATGATTCAAGGTGAAAAAATAAAATCCACTTGTTTCGTTTTGTTCAAGTGCTGCCATTAAGTCTTCTTCCAGTTCATTGTCGCATTTTTACTGTAGCATAGATGCTCAAAGTCTACGATTTGGTGACAAAAACGGCATCTTTTATTTCCTGATCAAACGTGTGCCTTTGCGATGTTGGTTTCAATAAGATGTCCACATGTGTAGCACAATCTCAATAATCTGAAAGTCCTTTTTTGTTGTTGAACTTGTTTCAGGTGATTGTGTCTGTAACAAATGGAGCTGACAAAGGTTAGCTTGAAAACCGAGCAATTAATTCTTTCTCTTTCTTAGTTGTGCTTTTGTTTTTTTTAAAAAAAAAAAAGGTTAATTGAAAAGTGAAAGAAGGGATGCGGGTTTTACTTTGTTTATAAGGGAATAATAGAGTATTTATGAGGGAATATGGAAGTTTATAATAGACTTATATTCTATTTTATACCCTTTCTTTTACAGCCTACACTGAGTGGCTAGTAGTAGAATGGCTGTTTATCACTCCAAACGTTGTGCTGACTATTATATATCGTGTGTTCAATACTAGATCACTATATGCCAAAGAGCAGACAGCTTTAATATTGCATTTCCCGTTAGGTGAGCCCCACCATGTCAAAAGTTCTGTTATAGGCCACATGATCCACTCTGAGGTCAATAACTTTTAACGATCTATACAATGTATATATACACTGTACCCTTGACGAACGATCTGTCAGCTAGATATACATAATGTTCCGCCCTTGGACCCTTTTTAACATAGGATTTCCCATCGTGTCCCTATAAACCCACAATGTAGTGGCAAAATCCCAGGTTTAACATAGTATTACCCATTGTAAACCACAACATGACGGCAACAATCTTGGTTGAACATAGGATTTCCCATCGTGTCCGCAGAGTTATGTACTATATTACTGAGTTTCATTAGTTCAAAAAGATCTGAAACTTTGTGCGATGAAAATAATCTTTCGTTAATTCGAAAAGATATTTTGGAAATGACGTGTTACGACTCCATGGTCTTAAACAAAGTAACAGAAAGAGACAACACCAACAAGTTTAGTCAAAGTCAGCACATAATTTAATTCTCCAAGTAATAATATGTCAGTTTAAGAGGAACTTACAGTATTGTGAATTAAATCCAAAATAATCCTATAAATAATACATGTTCAAAAGAATAGAATGTACCGAATGAATCCCATGTCTTGAATTTGCTGATATACCAATTGCATTGAGTGTGCTGAAGTGCCAACAGTCCTAATGAATCACAATGGCACTGTCCAAATAGTCTTTGAATAAAGTCACAATAATCCCAATATAATGTTTTGCCCAAACAGTCATATGAGCACTTTTTAATTCCACTAAATAATACTAATAAATGATCACTCTCAAATTATATCTAAACACAACACTAAATACTTCTGCTGACTGAAAAATAACTAATAATGTTAATAGGAATAGAACAGGAATTGTTATTTTTTCCTCCTTATATTCATCCTCACTACTTTATGTCGCAATAATCTCTACTTGATCTACGTTGAAATACATCCCCATCTGACTTTATGTCGCAATTAAACCCCACCTGACGTATTCGCAATACTCAATCATCCCAATGGAAAATTACCGCAAACCATGAAAAGGTTCATTTTCTAGAACCTTCTATGGCCATACTCAAGGCTTGGCATAGATATGAAACTCAAATAAACAACCTATTTATGGCTAACAATCTATTTATAGCTTAGAACCGATCATTATCTTGAAATAAAATTTAAATAATGAACAAAAACTAGCTATGTAATATGATGTTAATAAATGATCATTAAATCTACAATCATGGAAAATTGTTAAACACACCTTATAGATATACAAAACAAATGAAAATTATTTCGTTTATAGTGAGCACATCGTGTAAAGCAATAAATTGAACTGCACACTCGTGATCTGTCCAGGATATTTTTCCATGTTGAATATTGGAATAAATTTAACAGTACAATCGTGATATTTCGAGCATTATGCTAATATTTCAATATTATTTTTTATATCTTCGCTAAAATTGTAACACTGATGTCTAGCTTGTACTGTGATCAATTGTGTTAACAATACTTAACAGTTCAAAAAGACAAACAAAAACAGATTCATTCCTTCGTATACTACAGTCTAAATTGTACTTAGTATAAACACTGAAGCGGAACTATATTCATCACAAGTAGTGAAGGGGGCCTCTTTGGGATCACGTAGACTTCTATGTTATATTTGGTCTTTTGCACTATTGGGTCAAACGGGAATTTAAAATGGAGCAGATTGGGCAGGTCTAGGGTCAAGGGGAACTGAACGGAGAAAATGTAGAGTGACAAGATAGGGTCAATAGGAATTGGAGAGGGATGACGTCATGGTACTGGACTGTAATGTGTCGAATTTTGAAGAAGTACTGGATCCTAAAGTTGAATAAATTGTGCATTAAAATTTTATCATAGCCAAGCCACAGAAAAGTCTTTGAGAAAGTTCACTTTGATATTTCCCTTGTTTCATCTGTGAAACATAAAAGGGCCTACTTTAAGCTTCTGAGAAATTGACCCAGTCATCGTAACGGTATATTGGCAGAGAGTACATTAGAATTACCGACCGTATCTGTTGTAAAGGACCTTATGTCAAGTAATTGATCATGAAAGTAAAGCTAATTGCATCATATTCAAGGCTGTCAAAATCTGATGAAAGACATGATTATTCTGGGGAAAATTTAGGAACAGATGCTTTCGATTGGTCAATTCAAAATAATGCGCACACTTTAGAAATAATGGAGAATTTAAGGTAGCCACTTGGCTCAGAATTCTTTAGTCAGAAATCTTGCTTGAGAAAAGTCAGGTTGACTCCGGGGGAAACCCTAAAGAAGATTTTTCCCTCGTTAACAAAGTAAAGAGGCCAGATAGCTGTCTTGAAAGGAAAAGACAGGCTATAGTGCTAGGATGCACGGTTTGTGTGGAAAAGAAACAGCATTAAGGTACGCAATTTTAATTTCCATGTAATTTTCTATTTTGTTGTTGGTTTTATGCAAATGTGTTTCATATGCTTGTGATGCAATCCACATATTCAAATGTGTAGAATTTCTTAATGTTATATGAATTAATTTCCTATGTCTGTAGGATGATACTGTTTATCGTGAGTTAATGATAACTGCACATTTATATATGATTTTGTAATGCTCAAATGATCTTGCAGATTATTGGTTACTATAAGCTAGAATATAGTGAATCTTATGCAATAGTAATCGAGCATTTATCTTATTGAGCGGAATTGACTAGCCAGCTGTAAGAAGACATATAGTAATGTATGCTAATATATACGGCAAATGCCGCGTGGAACAGGGACGATGAACTGTTTAATTAAGGTCAGACTTGGTATATTGTAATGGTCACTTGTAACTACAGAGAACGATTGTACCTTACCTCAAATACAGTATATTTGTAAGGACCGTTAATCGTTATGGTCACATTATGTCAAAATGTATGCAGTGTGGATAACTATTTACGTCTCTGAATAATGGAAGTAAGAGAATTATATATATATATATATATATATATATATATATATATATATATATACTTAT
Source organism: Megalonaias nervosa (assembly GCA_016617855.1). Classification (NCBI taxonomy): domain Eukaryota; kingdom Metazoa; phylum Mollusca; class Bivalvia; order Unionida; family Unionidae; genus Megalonaias; species Megalonaias nervosa. The sequence continues at coordinate 2,861 of JAECUM010017958.1, read as the reverse complement.
ATATATATACTTATATATATATATATATATATATATATATATATATATACGGATAGGTGGTGAACATATATAGCTTTAATCGTAATCTTATCATTAAAGGGAACAGCTTTCTATATTCCTCCCCGAGAAACCCGATGAAGACAGTCCAAGAGAGAAGTCCGCAAATAGAGAGTTCAGAATAGAAGGGTCAAGAGGAAAAACCAAGCATATACGCTAGACGTGGAATACACAAAGTCAAGAGAGAACTACGCCAGGTGATGCATGTCAGGCGTGGACATTGTACTCTTTTCACCACTCGTTACTATGATGAACGAATCCGTAAATTGAACACCGCTATTAAATTCCATTAATGTAAAACCGTTGGATTGTAATTGCAATTTTAGCTTATGTATTAATTAATTAAATTTATTTTATTTTATTGTTTAAGGGGGCTCGTATTTGTTTATTTCTTCTCAATAGTCTGGCTTAGTTCTCTGTCAATGTTCTATCTATCTATTCACACTGGGCAATAACACAGAGGGAGGTCACCCCCTAGATAACGATCGCCAAATCATTAACAGAGGGGCACACGCACGCCGCACGTCCACGTTCCTCCTCCTCCCCCCCCCGTTACATGGACACTGGCAACAATGTTGCTGCAAGTGGCTGACCTCAATGGGGCGGAACAGTGTGGCAAGGGGCTGACCTGAATACGCGTTACTCTAGGGACAAAAAGAGACAGACATAGAGACACAGATATACCACACAAACATAGATTGATGAACATCAATCTATAACATCAAAAAATAGACTAAAACATTTTTAGGCAAGAGAGAACATATCTTTACGAGGCAATGGAGTGGCTCTGAAAAGGGCCTTTTAACTTTTTTCTATTTTCACTCCTCGCTTCTTCTTCTCCGCCATCTTTTCATCTTTTCCATTACATGTTTTCTCTTCTTCTTCTTCTTCCCGTTCTCTTTCTCCTCCTTCTCCTCTTTATCCTCTTTTTTCCTTTTCTCATTCTCCTCTTCTTTTTCCGGCTTAGCATTGTACGTTCACATTTGTTCCTTTTCCTCTTTGTCCTCCTTCTCCTCCTTTTCCTAATTTATCAGCTCTCTCTAAATCTTTCCTTGGCCTTTCTTAAATTATTGATCGCCATTTTCACTCGGTGAGGACTATAACATTCATCTTCCAACCTGATCAACATTTCCTCCACCACCCCTATATCGTCCACCACTTCTTACAACTTCTGCATTTTGTTGACGTGATTGCTTGCCATTTTTTGTTATTCAATGTTCAATGGCGCGATGATGATGATGAGTTAAATTATACTGGCGTGCGCACATATTGTGCATGTGCCAGTTATTTATGTATGCACAGCATACTGATAAATTAATCCTGGGGGAAGGAATAAGAGCTTCATCCCCCGGACATTTATGCCCTCAAGGAGAGCTGTTAAATTAGCCTGTAAGATGTTTCAATTAGTCGTTGGTCAATAAGTCCCGATCGACTACATTAGCTGGTGAATTGACTTGGGTACTGAAGGGTAAAGTGCAAAACCTTTTAATCTCATCAGCACACTCCTCAGTATAAGAGGAGATTTATTGGCAGCAGGTATTGCCGGGCTATCTTTCTTCATCCCAAAGGGTCTCCAGCCCGCACATGCAGCATGTTTTACCATGCACCCACATGCCAATCCGCCATAGCACCAGCTAGGGGCTTATGCTTGAGGGGGAATAGACCCAACACGCACTCAAGATTTGTACTGTCTGTAAGGACAGCGCTACAGGTGTTTACCGAAGCAGTTTGTGACGCCAGTTGCGATTGGTCGGCAACTATGACGTCACAACGGGGCACCTGTCTTCTAGACGGGTGGAAATTGTTCCACATCTCCGTCTAGGTACGGGAGTCATAGCAAGGAGAAGGAGGGAAGGGCTGTACCAATTTCAAATCCAGTCCAGTTGTACTAATGGACATATCCTTATGCCAATAACGTGTAAGCCACCTCTGCAATTAGCCAAATTCATTCAGTTTGTAAAATTTGTCCTACCACCTATCAATCGAATTTTACTAGTACATTGTGTACATTCAATAAGTCCCTAACAATTTTAAATACTAATATGTCTTAGCTACATATGATAGTTGAGTCAATATTAGTCAATCGGTTTGAATTTAGAACAGCCGGCCAAAGGATCAAGTCAGAATCATAGATTGTTATAATTGGGATTCCTAGCCAAAATGGAGTCCCATTAAATAAGAGGCAATTTGATTTAGAAGCTCTGAACAGGGCTTTTGTCTTCCTTCCAGATTTCTTTAGCCGTTCTAGTTTCACGATACCGCCGATTCGGGAATGCCTCATATCCGTGCAAGTTGGTAAAAAGTTCGGCAGCATCAATAAGAGACGACATCGGATGTTGACTGTATGCTTCTGGATAATATTTGGAGAGGAGGTGTCTTCCAAATGACCACTGTTGAGGAATTCGGTTTCCTATTTCTTAGAGACTTCCAAGCGATGTATGTAACTGCATTGATAAAGTTTAACAGCTTTCTTGGCGTCAGCTGCAGCCTCATGTAGTCCTAGGTTATGTACCCTCAAGATATCTTCGTCAATTTCCTCCTCTTGTTCTCCTTCAGTCGCCTCTACTATACTGTCCTCACCGTTGTCCTCCACCTGGACAGTAGGTGTTGTCTTACTAGGCGGTGATTTAGCTACCACACTTGCGAAAGTCTCCCTTGTTGTTTTCTGTATAGGATTCGGGTGTGGGGGTGGGGAAGGTGGGGTAGAGAGTCTAACCTCATTTATCATTTCTCGTAGCTGTTGAGTAGGTGGAGTTTTATCCGGCTGGGTGGGCTCCATTGGCTCTGATCTCGCTGGAATATTT
>JAECUM010017957.1:0-44534 GCA_016617855.1 Megalonaias nervosa | reverse complement strand
CAGTATGCTCTCAAATTAAGATCAAACCCTCTGAACCCTGCTTTTCGGCTGTTTTTGAACCCAAATATAAAACCTTATATGACAATAAACCAAACGTCATACCTACCTTTGGCATTAGAATATTACCATGCCTTGACAGTGCCAAAATTGATCTTTCAAAAATTCTGAAAACGACCGTCTCCGAAACACCTCCCTGGCTACTTCAACAACCAAAGGTACTTTTCACATTACACGATGGAAAAAAAATCGGAGACAAACCCTTCTATCTTCCACAACTCTTACCATGAACTAATCGCCCAATTTCAAAATTATACAAGAATATATACTGATGGATCAAAAGATCAGGAAAAGGCTGCTGCAGCCTTCGTTAGTGGAAAACACACAACAAAAGTTCGCTTGCCAAATGGTACATCCATTTTTCAGCTGAAATCAGAGCAATAGACCTTGCATTGCAACATATTGAAAGCAAGCGTATTTTAAATAGCATCATCTTCTCCGATTCACTATCAGTACTTCAGTCACTACATAATAGAAAACTGGAGAATCCATTATTAGCTAATGTTCTCCTGAAACATACTGAGCTGAGGACCTCCCACAATATAGTATACTGTTGGTTACCCAGCCATATTGGAATTAAAGGTAATGACAAAGCAGACCGCGCTGCTAAAATGGCTCTATCACTAGAACGATCTCATTTTAATACACCGTATACGGATTTTATACGTAGTATCAAAGACTGTTTACGTCAGAAATGGCAGGCATCATGGAATGATGCCGTGAATAACAAACTTCATGCCATCAAGCCAACCCTAGGAGAATGGACTCCTTAGTACAGAGCCGTCCGTAGGGAGGAGGTAGTCGTTGCAAGAATTCGAATCGGCCATACTTATTTAACCCACTCCTATATACTAAAAGGAGAAGACCCACCAGAGTGCATATCTTGCAATGAACCATTCACTGTTAAGCACTTTATGTTGGAGTGTTTCGACCTCCAACCTACGCGTAATCATTATTACAATGTGTATGACATTAGGGAGCTCTTTGATACAGTTAGCGTTTCTTATATTATAGACTTCCTGAAGGAAGTAAATATTTATCATAAGCTATAGCTTGTATGCTATCACCTTGAACAGTTTTATGTGCTATATATACCGTCGGTAGATTTTAATTACCTTTCATCTGTTTTAGTTGTCATACATCATTTGCAATCCCCGTTGATCGGGAAACTATTTATTTATAACCGTTACCATTTTATCTTTTTACCTTCAACTGTTTGGTTTCGTATCGCTGGTCGATACTAAACCTTTTACCACTTTTACATGATGAAAGATATAACCTTTTGTATGGCGCTAAATAGCCTCATAGTGCTGGTGCGCCGTAAAAATTCAACTAACCAACCAACCAACTTATGTCATATGTCAATTTCACGGTTCTAACAACAGAGTACAAGCTAACTTGTGTCCATGAGATAAACTAAACGTTAAGATAAATTTTGCAAACATGTTACTTGCACATTAATTTTCCTCATGTAAATTCCTGGTCCACTTAATCTTTGTCATGTTTTCATTTCAGAGACCTGACCTTGTTTGCAACTTAGAATGTGTTGGAAATGAGGTTGAAGATATCTTTACCTAAGGTAATCATTGAAACTACAAGGTGCTTCTTGACTTTAGGACTAAATCACCATTTGGGAATTATTGCGATTTATTCAGTGACATTCAGGATCATATCATATTTATATATCATGGCCATTTTCGAATAAGCACTTTCAAGGCTGCTGACACATCACATTCATTCAGAATGCTCTATACGTTTCGATTTGTAATCATTTGGAATTGAGTTGATAACTAACTCCAAAGGGACAGCTGTAAAAGGCCACGTATACAATATAGCTCGTTGTCTCGATTATGTAACAGACTGAGACAATTTATTGAAGTACCCGTCGGATACGAAGTCATAAGATATTTGATATCAAACTTGTATCTTATATAATTAGAGACTAGTGTTTTCAATATTTAGAAAATACGTACTGTATTCCTAACTACTCTATCACTCAGAGTATTTTCCTGAGGAGACTTCCATCACTAGCATAACGCAGTGTCGCTTTCCGAGCAGTTACTGAAAATATGAACATCTTCAAGACCTGTGTTCTCTGTCACATATGTATCTAATGTACGAAAGGCTTCGTTGATTGGGAAAGTTTTGTTTTCAATATCAAAAGCTATGAATATTCCAAATATTACTGCTAGATAAACTGATACACTCATCGTAACAAAAGATTAAATAGCGTGATACAAACACTTTCTGTAAATTCTTCAACTTATTTTAGAAATTATTTTTGGGGATTGACCAGCGTCTTCATGCGTCTATTTTGGCCATCCTTCACACTTTTGTTCTTTACGAGATAATGTCACTTCGGCAGAGGTAGCAAAACTGTAACTTTATCGAAGACGCTTGTATTTGCATTTCTTGTGTTATATTAGTTTTATTGACAAGTTATTCCAGTTTAAAGTCGACAGAGTCTTTTTTAACAACCTTTCACGTTCTCGTGTCTGCTACGATTTAAGATTTTCTAATGGAGGGATATGATAAATGTAACACTATGAGCAATCCTTGAATGCCCGTTTTCTATCATGCTTCCTACGCCCTCCTTTACTAAAATGGCATGGCCTTTAATTAACATTCAGACACATCAACTGTGTTTAATGTATTTGTTTTCAATCACATTTATGAAAAATATTTAATCCTGTCCCATTTTTGTATGCATTGAATGTTTCCTACAAACAACGAATTAGAAACCCCAAATTAGTAAATTAGTTATTTTTTTCAAAACAAGTGGGCCCTATTGCCAGGTTAAGACATTTATGTGTCAAACATGTAGCTATTTTGACTGAAAACGAAAGTTACTACCATCAAACTAACAACATCGTAGGATTTTAAGGTCACTATTGAGCCTTACTAATGTACTGATATACGGCTTCCAGTAAAAAATGTTTTTCGCCTTTACAACTGAGCCTTAGGGAATCAGTAAGAGACTTAAACGGTACTCTATGGGAACATAATGTTGCACAATTTCACTAGGATACATGTTGTTACGCAAATTTTGCTTTCTACCATTAGTTAGATTGTACCACGCTCACTTGCGTACATGTGTTGTGGGTGGTGCAACATTTGTAAACTTAATTGCTATAACGTGTTAATTCTTGGTGATATTCTTTTCCTTATTACTTTTGGACTTGTGGTTCGGGATGAAAATTCTCCTTGAGAAGTAATACTTCCAAATCATAAAGATCATAAAAATATTTTTCATATCATTAATATTCCTAAGCTTGGGCCTTTGGAAAAGCTGTATATTTCTCACAATTCTTACATTGTATCCGGAGCACGTTGCAGAAGGATAAAACAAGCAAGTGCAAGAAACTGATTCGCTTCCTTGTCCCTACCCCATGTACGATATGTTGAAGAAACATTGAAACAAAATATACATAAAAACTATTCTTTTACATTGCTCTTCCAGAAGCCCCACCCTATAATCGAGGTTAGATGTACTCCAGGTTTCTTACAGACCTTATTGCAATAATTATGTGGAAATTAAGATCATACAAGGCCCCACCAGCGTTAATTTCTTACGTGCGAGACACGCATCATTATCAATGTGAGGTCAAATAGTATTATACAGTTAGTGACAAAAATTGATCTTCTTCTATCTTTAGATTCCAGTGCCGAGAATTTAGCTTTCAAAGGTCTTGAATGTTTTATTCATCACGTTTGATATCTTTGTAGGATTATTACCCTAATATGCGCTCAAGGGCTGAATTCTGTTCTATATTTCAATATAGACATAGGTATATAGATAGATAGATAATTGCGTTATGCGATCCAGTGAGATTGTTTGTTTGATTTCTTTAATTGTGTTCTCGCTAGTGAAAATTAGCATGATCTTGAGGAATATAGTCGATGAAGACGTTTCGTGGATGTGTGTCTGTTTTCTTGTCCTAAACTTTTTTTCTTTTATTTCGCCCTGAGAAACCTGTTTAACACTGGAATTATTATCCTTATACGTGCTATACAGTTCAGTTATGTTTTGAAGCTGCACCAGCTGTGATCAAAGAAGCAATATTGAAATGGTAGGGATAGATATATAGATAGATAGATAGGTACATAGATAGATGTTTCGTGCAGATTAATTGCTGTTCCTAAAATGATCAATACGGTACAAATTGCATAGATATATTTCTTTTAATACAAGAGTTATATAATAGCAACAGGAAGGATAAGTAAAACATATCAATGTATTCGAATCAATATTGTGTGTACAACGTCTACATTGTCACTTGTATTTCATGTTTACTCGAGTTTTCATATGGTGCTATACTTCACGCGTCCATATCATATCCAGCTGTTGCATCTGGGTGTGTTGTTTTACTGGTTTGCATAGTTAGCAGCTGTTGCATCCATCGACTCCTCGTCACAGGATGGGGACACTGGTACATTTCTTGCTTGCTTTTCCTTCATTTCTTCCATTGCATGTGATTCGCTAACTCTGTCAGCATCAATTGTTAGGCTGGTAATGCGACCGTTGATACTCCCTCAGATGACGGACTCAATGGTGTATCTGTTGCCTGCACTGCTTCTACAGCTTCATTACCATCCGAATCAGTATCTCCATCAACATCTGCTGTTACAGATGGTGGTTCCACTGTTGATGCTATCTCAGATGACGGGTTCATTAGTGCATCTGTTGCCTGCACTGCGTCTACTTCATCCTCTTCATCAGAATTGTAATCTCCATCAACATCAATTGTTACGGATGGTGATGCCACTGTTGATTCTCCCTCAGAGGAGGGAATTAATGGTGCAGCAGTTGATTGTATAGCTTCTTCATTTTCCGGTGTAGATGCAGTGGGTAATGGGCTGATATAGGTCACTGAATTAGTTCCATTAAACACAGATGCAAAATAAGCATGTCATTACGTATCAAAGACGTCAAACTAATTAACAAAATATTCAATGAATTTTCAATTCAGTTCATACTAAAATTAATATATACTATTAGGTTACTTACGACTGGATATAACTGAGCATGTACACGACAAAGATAACATATTCTGTAGAACACTTCTATTTACCATTGTCGTGTGTGTTTTCCAAATATATTTGAAAAACTACTACTCACCGATAGCGATTGTTATGCACATCAAAACCAAAGTATTCTTCAACACGTTTGCAATAATACGTCTGTGGAGGAAAAGAATAAGAAGAGCAATAATTTGTGCAACGCCACAAGGATATGTTTTGTTTACACGTATAATATACTATATTTTTATACAATAATAACCTTTTCATTGTAATGAACGTATGTAACTTCTGACATTTAGTGATGTCGTCTTGAATCTTACATCAATAAAAGAAATGTATGTAATTGTTACGATATTACAGCGTTTCGACTATTTAATGCACTGTCGAGGATCTAAAATCGAGCGAGTTAAAATAATTTTCAGGACAACCTGAAGGTAAAGGTTAGTAGACTATTTTCAAATTGTAAAGGGGCAAATTCCATGGTCCATTTGCAAACGTTAAGAATTTTTATACTTATTTAAACGTGTTGAATGTGGTTCAATTTAACATATGAAAAATAATATTGCCTGCTGTGAAACAATACTGGTGATGTCCTATTCTATTTTCATGAGTGCAAGCAGTGATCCTCAAATATAATAACTTATATCTTTCTTAAATGTACAGTATATAAACCTATGACAATATAATAGCGCAGTCAATGATGTTCCAGAAACACAGAAAGAGCAAATTTCCTTTGTGAATAATAACACAACGCCTTAGCTTAGAGAAGGAAATATATGTGTACAGTCATTGTCCGACTTCAATGAAAAAGGAATAATGTTCCCGGATAAATTTAATTTCTTCCTAATGTGCATCGATATGTATCAAACGAAAACGCATCAAGGGTTTGATTCTACTTATCTATGTTACCAATTGGATGGCAACAACCAACTATATATATATATATATATATATATATATATATATGTAACCAACAACAACAACCTTAACTTCAACTTACTTAATAACTGCCTATATATATATATATATATATATATATATATAATCAAGATTCATTCTCTAAAAAGGAAGTCAAATAATGTAACCAGTCGTGATTTCATTATCAGGTACTTAGCATCTATAACGGAACAAAGTTTTATTTTTTGCGCGGTCATGCACGAGAGAGAGACAGTTATGTAGATTTTGCAAGTCGAAATAAAACAATATCGTCAAACCATTTTGTACACATTGCAGCACATTCACGAAAAGTAATCATCTATTTTTCTCTCCAGATCATGAACACAAAAGCCAATTAGCACTATCGTATTCAAAATGAAACAAAACAAAACAAAACAAAAGAATCTAAATAGAAATAAACATAACACAATCTACATTACTCTCTACATCCTCTCTCTCTCTCTCTTTCTCTCTCTCTCATTATCATCATCATTGCCCAGACACAGATACAAGTACTTACAGACTGATTTTGCTTTTAACAGCTAAAATACCACCTCTCACAGCGGTTTTCTTGCAATACGTTGTTGCATATATAATGAATTATTTGCTTGTTTTTTGATGGGTGATTTTGAACTGATTTCAAGGAAATGTTCAATTTAGTTATTTATAACTGCAGACCTTTGTCATCGATGTTGGGATATATATCTGCCTAGAGCTTTCTTTTGCATGTATCCAATGCTAACATAAACCGAACTGAAATATTATGCAGACGGTCGAATAAAATGGTCAAACGAAAGAAACCTTTTTACTCCAGGATTGAATGAAACTGTTAACAATGTGAAAAAGGTGTCAATACAAAGAGACAGAATTTGGCCCTCTTCCCATGTTCCAAAATTTAAGTAGAAATAAAACTAAAACTATTTTGAATAGAATGCAAAAGATGTTACCCATTAAAATAAATAACAAAGCAATAGTATCAAGTCACTATTGAGTATTATCTAATGTACCGATATATGGCTCACAGCAAATATTGTTTTTACTCCTTTACTACTTAGCTCTACTTAGCTCTGTTGAGTCTGTAATAGGTTTAAAATCTTCTCTATGCAAATATAATGTCCGAGCTTTTCAATAAGTTATATATTTGCCCTAAAATTTCACTTACTTTGTTTGCTCAGATAGTACCGAATCTACGTGTACGTTTTAACTTTCATACTCCTGGTTTTGCATGCAAATTCTCCTAGAGAAGTGAAAAAATCCAGACCATAGCGATTAGAAATACTAAGGTCAATAATCAATTATTTTGCATAAGAATTATCAGCAATATACCGAGTCCACCCACTAACCAATCTCTACATAACCTTTGTTAAACAGCCATTTAAATAAAATATGTATAAAATGCATTTATTAACATTACTCTTTCAAATGCTATATCCACTAATTAAAGTTAAATGTGCTACAAGAATAGTACTGGCCATATTGTAATAATGTTCTCTAAATTATGATCATACGATGTGGGATCTCCCATCTTTAATTTCTTTCGTGCAAAAGTGAATCATATGCAAAACGAATCAATCCAAATTTAAAGCCATAATGACAAAAGCCAAATTGTGTATTAAGATAGAAACCATTGCTGCGAAAATGGGTCTTAAAAGACATGAACGTTAAATTATCACGTTTGCACTCCTTATCAAAGTATTCTCTTTATATGTGCGCTAGAGTCCTGTTATGTCCAAAGATTTAAATCACGCGTGTTAATAAATGGCCTGGTTGTCTTTCATACGCAAGAGCAGAAATTTGAACTACGCTCACTCTCCATTCAAGTCAAGGGTACAAACACTTCAGATGTTTATCACTAAGTTGTCTAAATTTAATAAAAAGAGTTAGCCATTATGCAACATTACCTACTTAATGCAACCTACGCAATTAAGTCCCTTTTCTTAAACCAATCCAGTGATAAATCAATACTCACACAAGGCTAATCTTTTTATCAACCTATTTGTATCTTTTTGTTCAGCTAGCCACGGGGACTAGCTCAAGGAACTGTAGATAATAGCCTACGCAAACCCCATTTCTCCTCCAAAAATAGGTATTGTACCGACTCAGTATAAACCTACTTTTAAATTAGAAGAGCAACATCCATTATCTGAACATTTGACTTTGTAATTGGAAATTATAATTTACTTTCGCCACTTCTCAATTACGCTATTCAATTAACCAATCAAAAAACAAAAATTAGACACATCTCCAAGCATGTACTACGTATAGCATTTTTTCGGACTTGCTAATGATCTAGTTATCATAAATATGTTCTTCTATCTTAATCGTGCATCGATTTATCGATCTATAATACTAAACAATTGTCAGTGGGTATTTGAAATACGAAGACCCTGTATTCAGATCGTTCAGCCACATGATCATCGAAATATGCGCACAATTGATTGAAATCAGCATTTGTTTCTTGGACAAAAGAAGAGACATGTATTTCCCCGTCCAGAATTTGAAGAATACAAGAAAGGAGAAATTGAAATAAAGATGTTAAACTAAACGTATCTAGATAATGTGTTTAGAACCCTCTAACTTTAGACTTTTCTGTGTGTATTTGTTTATTCTATAGGAATAACTTAGCCATAGTCGCTACAGTATAATTTATGCATCGTGATAATTTTACATTTGTACGAATACAATTTAATTTTGATTACTTATCACTTAAATGTACCCCTTTTATTGCGTAACTTTTCACTTACTGACATATGAATACAGGAAGTAGCGCGTAGATTCATTCTTTACGATCTATCAGAATAACCAAGTTGAATAATAAGATCGCTAGGTCTTGATGATATGTTGATTTTGCATTACTATAATGAATATAACCATTGCTGATATGTTGATTTCCCATTACTATAATGCGTATAACCATTGATAATATGTTGATATTCCGTTACTATAATGCATATAACCATTAATAATATGGCGATTTCCCATTCCTATAATGAATATAACTATTGATGACATGTTGATTCCCCATTACTATAATGAATATAACCATTAGGGTTATATTGATTTCCCATTACAATAATGAATATAACCATTGATGATATGTTGATGTATGTATAAGAAGTAATTGATACCGTGCTGTATTATGACATTTGTTTGAAAATACAAGAACGTACGGGTATCTCGATGTGAACGAATGCGTGACCAAGGCAATTGAATAGCTGTTATCTGATGATAGACTGTGTGTAGTGCGAGATGAGAGGGCTAAGGAAAAAGATTGTACCGTCCTTGCGTTTTCACAGGAAGCTTTTTAGGGGACAGGGAACTTCCGGTTCCATTGGGTCCCAAGTCTTCAAGAGTTGGAGACGAAACTGAGACTGTAGCCGAGACAGTCGAAGTCGACAGAAGAGTAGTCGTGGAAGAGAAGTTGGAAGAGGAGGAGAAGGAGTCTGGAGAAAAAATGGAGGAGGAGGAAAAGGTGTCTAGAGAATGTTGAGGAGTAAGAGGTAAAGGAATTTGGAGAAAGGTCGCCGAGGAAGAGTAGAAGGTATTGGGATAAATAATAGAAAGAAGGGATACAACAGATGTGTAGAAATACAACGCCTTAGCTTCGAGAAGGACATATATGTGTACAGTCATTGTCCGACTTCAATGAAAAAGGAATAATGCGCCAGGATAAATTAAATTTATTCTGAAGGTACATCCATGTGTATCAAAAGAAAACGCATCAAGGGTATCTAAGCTTCTTCAGCAGACGTAATGGCTTTTTTTTTTCAGTTGGGAAGTGGAAACATTGTTACAAGTGGCTGGTGAGAGAGTAACATTTCCTTGAATCCACTAAAACATGTAGAATTGTCTTTTCAGTGTATACAGTTAATGGAAACATCGCCATTCGGTGGGAAATGGTTATATTTTTATTGTATTGTCTCTCTTTCTCGTGTTCAAGCTTTCTGTTTCGATTCTGCAATTATTCTGTATATTATTCTGGACCTTTTCTAAAAAGGATGAGTATGGAATGATATTTGCCATAGATTAAAATATCCGCATTCTCTTGGTTGCGCTTACATGTGTGTGTGTGTGTGTGTGTGTGTGTGTGTGTGTGTGTGTGTGTGTGTGTGTGTGTGTCTGTGTGTGTACTGAGGAAATACAAATCGCTTGTCACTAATACCATCATTATACGTGCTTATACCTTACGATATCATGTAAGATCAAAGAAGTGTTTTAGAAGTCAGTATATATATATATATATATATAAAATCAAGGTTTCCTTTAAATGCACAAATCAGTAAATTTATTAAACTCCTCGGAGAAATCGAAATATAACACACATTGTTATATTGCAAACGAATCATTTACCATAATTGTGTTAAGAAAACAATATCATTTATCATCGATGATATGAGCAAAACAATTGTTCCACTCATATATGCTGCAAATTGGAACATAAATAATAGTATTGCTGATAAAAGTATTCTTCTTCTGAAATATATACAAGGACCCAAAATCTAAAAACAAATGTTTAATTTCTGATCAATTACATTTATAAAAATTTCTAAATTTAGATATATAAAGATTCCTTTGTGTATGTTAGGGATTGGGTGGAACGTGCTTGCGCTGGCCTTTTGCCAACTTTCTCTGGTTAATCGCCGGTGGCAACTTCAGCATTAAATGTTACGCAATAACTTTATTTGTTTGTGGATACTGGTTTTGTCGCTAGACTGCCTTAGTATAATGGTTTTAAGTACACTGGTACTGTTGCATAGTAGTTACCTTAATATTTACAATCGCGAGCTGTTTAGCTTTCGGATAAAAAAAAAATAAATCTACTTCTAGATCAACATGTAATACGTTCTTAGTTGTAATTCCCTTTACAACATACCTCTATCGTTTTGAACAAGATTTGCTCTAGCAAAAGAGAGTTAAATCTTTAACAATGTAAATTTAATGACTATTTGTCTCAGTGTGTTAATTATGATTACAATGCAAGAATATTTTGACTAAAATTAAAAATCATATAGGTGCAGTATGCCTTGTAGTTTTTTATGTATCTTTCATCCAGAAAGGACCACAGAGACATGCGCTTGACGTTAAAAGTTGCATATAAAAAGTACTCTGTGAACTATTATTGAGATACTAAGCAGTCTCGATCTACAACTAATGGATATCTTCACATGTAAGCAAATTGAATCGATGCAATAAAACTGGCGGTTTATCTAAGGAATAAACACATTGCTAGGTAATTTAGTGAGCATTTGGTTAGTCACGCTTTCCTCTTATTATAGCATTATTAAATTTAACAATAATTAGACCTGTTCTATAAGGTAGTGATATGGAGTATACCATATTAGGATAATATGCATTAAAAACCAGTGTCTCTGCCGCAATCGAATTATGCAAGTTTGGAATGAAAATTATTCCAAATTAAAAAAAAAAAAATATAATTTAACATAGTAATATAGACTGAATGAAGAACTTAATGAGTGGTGGTCGGTGACTACCTGAAATGTTGACTGCTTCTTTGACCAGTGTGACTGGTAGCCAAGTGTGCCAGTGACGACGTGTGTTTGTGTTACTCCATGCATGTAATCTTTTAGCCGTGGGCTAATTTTGAGGTTTGTTATACCCAGTGTTTCGGGAACTATAAAGATGATGTGTATGATATATGTCATTTTTGTTTTCATCATTTTACAATTTGAGACAGGTACCTCGTTTTTCACTATTTGAGTGAATACATTTTACTATATGAGTAAAATACATCATTTGTACTATTTGAGTAAAACACATCATTCTTTTGTTCGTGTGAATTTACTGTAAATCATTAACCTTTGTCCTTTTACGGTGTAATATCATTTATTTGAATTCACATTTTATGTTGCACTTTGTAGTGAAGGAGTAACCTTTTTATTTAGGAGCTTAGTTTTTCGTCGTTTAAAACCGAGAACGATAGGTTTATTACGTTCTAAATTCAGTCGACCTGCAATATGTGGAAACGGTAGATGGTATAACACTAGACTTATTGTGCAGAAACGAAACTTTGAAAAGACGGATCAACGATCAGACATCATAATGTGATATGTTATGCCATATGACGGACGTATACATACAATTAAGATGGACTAAAGACAGCGTACATGCGTATCTACCTTCTACTGGCTGTTTATCTAAGGAATAAACACATGGCTAGGTAATTTAGTGCACATTTGGTTAGTCACGCTTTCCTCTTATTATAGCAATATTAAATTTAACAATAATTAGACCTGTTCTTTAAGGTAGTGACATGGAGTATACAATATTAGGATAATATGCATTAAAAAACAGTGTCTCTGCCGCAATCGAATTATGCATGCTTGGAATAAAAATTATTCCAAATTAAAAAAAAATAAAACAATTCAACATAATAAAATAGACTGAATAAAGAACTTAATGAGTGGTGGTCAGTGACTACCTGAAATGCTGACTACTTCATTGACCAGTGTGACTGGTAGCCAAGTGTGCCAGTGACGACGTGTGTTTGTGTTACTCCATGCATGTAATCTTTTAGCCGTGGGCTAATTTTGAGGTTTGTTATACCCAGTGTTTCGGGAACTATAAAGATGATGTGTATGATATATGTCCCTTTTGTTTTCATCATTTTACAATTTGAGACAAGTACCTCATTTTTCACTATTTGAGTGAATACATTTTACTATATGATTAAAATACATCATTTTTACTATGTGAGTAAAACACATCATTCTTTTGTTCGTGTGAAATTACTGTGAATCATTAACCTTTGTCCTTTTATGGTGTAGTATCATTTATTTGTATTCTCATGTTATGAAAAATTAGTGGTTTCGTACGGATTGTGTTAATATTGTCCAATATTTGGATCTTATACATGCACGTATCAAGCATAGTTCTTTTCCTTTTCAAGTCATTCATCAATAAACATTGTATTTGTATCACCATCAAAAGTGTTCTGTTGTAAATCGGAAATCCAAACCGGTTACCTTGTTGCACATGTGTCTCAAATGGTATTGACAGAATATGAGGAAATGTATGATTCCTATAAAAGAGTAATACGTTTCTTTTTTATTTTGTTAAAACCGATTGTGTCATTTTCGAAACGTTCATTGTACCAGCGTTACTGTGACACGTACGTGACAATGGCATTAAAACTACCACCGAGTGGTGTTTTGAAGAATGCATACATCGTTTTCAACTTTAACTATTTCTTGTACCATTATCGGAACACAAGGATGTTAGTGTGGTCTGGATGTGATATATCTCTTGATTTTGAAACGGAAATAGTTCAAGGTGTTGAATGGACTTATGCTCGCTTCATAATAGATTTCAGTTTTACTTAAAGGAAGAACGATAGATATATAATCTTCTAATTATAGAGATATAATTAGATACAGATATCCCATCACCATTTTCTCTATGCACACTACTTTGCAACAGTAGGAGGAACATCACGATACAATGTTAATATAGTAACCTTGATGAATCTCTTTCTCACAAAACATGGTATTTTTCTGATTTCAATTTCAGTGTCTCCGTTTCAGCATCGGTCATTTACTCGATTTGCCAATAATTTGTTTGAGAGGGTATGATTTGTAAGCTTTTATAGCAACAGCAGATCTAATTCCATCGTTTCAGTTTCCGATGCAGACTTAGAAAAGATCTGTGGACATGTAGAGACATTTTAAGAATGTTAACTGCACTATATTGAAACTATTTATCTGATACATATCTCACGCCTGTGCTAATTTTGAATTTTCAGATGTGTCTTGCACTCAAATTGTGTTCACTCTTTCACGCGTTTCATGAACATTCATATTTCATGTATCTCAAGGAGAACCAATCAACGACATCAGCATTAGGTCAATGTGGATTAATTGCAATGCGTTGGTTACTCTTGTATTTTCCTCTAAACCAGTCCTTATAGTTTCTGCAACTCCAAAGCTGGAGATGATGACATAGGAATTCGTATTTATCCCGTCTTACTTTAGCCGCTATTTTCTTTATCCGTTTCTTTGGTCAGCCAGTATATTTATTTTAAGTTTCTCATATGCGAAAGACTCAGCATGTACGCACACTAGTAAACGTTTTGTATATTCAGTACCTGTCCATGTCATTTAAGTATTTTACATTTTCAGCACGAGTGTCCAATTTCAGATTCCAGTACAAAATGTGTACAAAGGCAGCCATTATCCCTAGCAAAAATAGTTTAGGATGTGCATTAAATGATTAGCATTATGTGATTTATTTCTACATTTCAATCCTAGCCATCTAGAATTCCTCCTTAATATCAGCAACATCTAATTGAATTTCACTTCGTTACATAGATAGTTCCCGAATGACGTCATCAGCCGCCATATTTGCGGTCAGCGGGTAGATTTACCGTTGACTTTATATGGGGTTTGCAAGCTGAAAATAAATTCATTGAATCTCAAGATACTTTTACGAAACTTACACAAAAACAGAACGCAAATCAAGCTTTCTGTTAATAGCTATATTTGTGATCTACAGACTGACTTTGCTTCAGTGTGCCTTGTTAAAAACGCTAAATTTTGGTGATCGTATGTAGGAGAAACTGCAACGTTCCCCGTCGTAAAGGTACAATGGGCAGAATATCGTCTGCTAGTTGCCTTGTCGGGAAGTATCTAGACATAACAATAATCATTAGTAATGTACAACATTCTACTACGATAAACAATACCGGAAGTATAAAGTATATGATATCTTTTTCTCTACCTCATATGAAACACACATTGTAATCACTCTATTAGAGTCCTGGTAGCGATAATTTTTCAATACTGAATCTACAGAAGATAACGTAACTAAGTTTGAGATAAACATAACGATTAATGGATAAAGCCATTATATTCAATTCAGGATGTTATCCAGAAAAGTTAAAAGGTCGAAGTTACAATGAAGTGGAACAACAGTGTTGTGTTTTTTTTTTTGTGCAAACAATGTGGTCAGTTTAGGTTAGCTTACAAGGCTGTCACATCCTTTTGTACATATTCTTCTTTTCATTTATTCCAATTATCAGTAAAGTCTTTCAAAACAGGATTTACATTTACTAATGTGTGGACGTTCCTAAATGAAATTTACCTCTTAAGAGTTCTCTGTGGTTCCACTAGGAAATTAGTTCTGCTAGTAGTGTCAGACCAACACAGGTCAAAGGTCGTATACACACGATATGACTCTGAAAATCAACGGAATAGACTTACGACTATTGGTTTTAAAGTATGTAACAGGAAAAAGTGAAACCAGCAAAATAAGTAAAATCAACAAGTAATTTATTCCTTTTCAACACAATGTGAAAATTCAAAAGACATTTACAGTAATGTGAATGAAATCCCAAATAATCAAATGTAATATCACATGTCTAAACGTATAAACTGTTCCCAATGAATTCCAATTGAACTGAATAGCCTGATAAAGAACAATGATGCTATCAAGAATGTTTTTTGTATGAGTTTACAATAATCTCGAATTACATCTCAACGCATTGGTAACTTGTGATCAAAATGGATTCCCACAGACTGACGTAAGACAGCAATTAAATGCTTTTAGTTAATACACATTTTCACTTGACCCATATGTGACTCATTCGAGCTGTGTTTCCATTTCGATTGTTGAAAGTTTGTCTATACATGTTATTTTCATAAAACCATAAGGAGTAAAATTAACAAACGTTAGCTATGTAAATATGTTGTTTACATTATCTAAAGTACAACTTAAAATCAAAACAAAAGTTAAGCACACAATTAAATATACACACCAATAGGTTTGAAATAGGTTAAAGTGTTATGCAGCGCAGAGAATCATCTAATTTACGTAACATACATAAATAGTATTTATTTCTGCATTTCATTCAAAATCTTGTCTAAACAGAAGGAGGCTGCAGCTTCATCGATCGCTTCGTTCTTCCAACAATCAAACATGGGTTAGGACTGCAAGAAAATATGGTGACAGTTATCAGTATGTTCACAGAGAATATGTAGGGTATGAACAATATTGAACATATTCAAATAAATGATATCCAGGTCACTGAAAGTAGGTTCATTCTAAGTGTTTCACGTTTTCAGTCTTTGCTTTGATGTCAGAAAGTAAATTATTCCAGAAACGTGTTGTCTTTGGGAAGAAATAATTAGTTAATATTATTGTTGAACAGGCTGAAAGATAAAGAAATTCTTATATCGGGTGATAGTTCAAATGGTCACAGTTTTTGTTACCACAGCATTTTGTAGAATTTCCCTTAGAAGGTAGATACGCATGTACGCTGTCTTTAGTCCATGTTAATGTTATGTATACGTCCGACATATGGCATACCATATCACATTATGATGTCTGATCGTTGATCCGTCTTTTCAAAGTTTCGTTTCTGCACAATAAGTCTAGTGTTATACCATCTACCGTTTCCACATATTGCAGGTCGACTGAATTTGGAATATAATAAACCAATCGTTCTGGGTTTTAAACGACGAGAAACTAAAATCCTAACTAAAAAGGTTACTCCTTCACTGCAAAGCTATTGGGAGTCAGTAATAGGCTTACAATCTACTCTTTGCAAAGATAATGCCAAAGGATTTCACTAAGTTATATATTCCCACGTAATACTTACTTTCATTGCTTGCTTAGATAGTACCAAAGTTACATGTACGTGTTGGGAGGAGGGGGGGGCATGTTCAGAAACGTAGAAGCTAGTACGTAATAATGTTCGGTTATAGCGTTTGTTATTCTCACATTCGGTGTGTTTGGATGCAAATTCACCTACATATGTATAAATTCCTAACCATATAGATCATAAGTAATAACGTCACCGTTTTATTATATTTCATACGATGTATCAGTAACATACACAATCTCGGCCTTTTTAATCGCTGTATATCTCTCACAAATCTTATATTTTGTATTCAAAAAGCGTAGTAGTAAGATGAAACATGTTAACGAAAGAAACTGTCTCTCTGTCTCTCTGTCTCTGTCTCTCTCTCTCTCTTACTTTCCCAGACACAGATACAAATACATGCACACTGGTTTTGCTTATAACAATTTAAATACCACATCTGACAACTGTTGTCTTGGCAATGTAAATTTATATATACAACTAATGGTTTGATGGATTGTATGGGTGATTTTTACTAAAGCTAAGGAATTCTCCATTTGGTTGTATATAACTCCAGAACTGTGCCATTAATGATGGGATAGATTTCTCCTCCAACATTTCTTCCGCATTTATAGTATGCTAACATAAATAGATTTGGCAAAATTATTTAGAATGACAAGTAAAATTGTCAAAAGAACTAAAACATATATAAGGAAATTGTGAACATTGTGAGAAAGGTGTCACTACTAAACATTTGACGGCTTTGTACATAATAATGCCAAGTTTAGATGAACAATTAAAGATCTCTCAAATCATCTGTCATTTTCTGTCACCCTCCCTCCATCCTTTCCTCATCTCTCTCTCCATAACGCGTGCACATGGAAACATCAGTACGATGGGAGTCAGTAGATGATATGTGCATTTCGCATTTCGCTCTGCAAAATGTGCTAACACTGTAAACGAAAACATTTATCAATATTGACATCAAGATAATTCTTTAAAGTCCTACTTATGTCATATATCAATTTCACGGTTCTAACAACATATTACAAGCTAACTTGTGTCCATGAGTTAAACTAAACCTTAAGATAAATTTTGCACACATGTTACTTGGAATCGAGAACAGGACATTCATTTTCCTCTTGTAAATTCCTGGTCCACTTAATCTTTGTCATGTTTTTATTTCAGAGACCTGACCTTGTTTACAACTTAGAATGTGTTGGAAATGAGGTTGAAGATTTTTTTAGTTAAGGTAATCATTGAAACTACAAGGTGCTTCTTGACGTTAGGACTAAATAACCATTTGGGAATTATTGCGATTTATTCAGTGACATTCAGGATCATATCATATTTATATATCAAGACCGTTTTCGAATTAGCACTTTCAAGGCTGCTGACACATCACATTCATTCAGAATACTCTATACGTTTCGATTTGTAATCATTTGTAATTGAATTAATAACTAACTCCAAAGGGACAGCTGTAAAGGCCACGTATACACTATAGCTCGTTGACTCGATTACGTAACAGACTGAGACAATTTATTGAAGTACCCGTCGGATACGAAGTCATAAGATATTTGATATCAAACTTGTATCTTATATAATTAGAGACTCGTGTTTTCAATATTTAGGAAATACGTACTGTATTCCTAACTACTCAATCACTCAGAGTATTTTCCTGAGGAGACTGCCATCACTAGATAACGCAGTGTCGCTTTCCGAGCAGTTACTGAAAATATGAACATCTTCAAGACCTGTGTTCTCTGCCAAATATTTATCTAATGTACGAAAGGCTTCGTTGATTGGGAAAGTTTTGTTTTCAATATCAAAGCTATGAATATTCCAAATATTACTGCTAGATAAACTGATACACTCATCGTAACAAAATATTAAATAGAGTGATACAAACACTTTCTGTAAATTCTTCAACTTATTTTAGAAAATATTTATGGACATTAATCTTCGTGCGTCTATTTTGGCCATCCTTCACATTTATGTTCTTTACGAGATAATGTCACTTCGGCAGAGGTAGCAAAACTGTAACTTTATCGAAGATGCTTGTATTTGCATTTCTAGTGTTATATTATTTGTATTGACACGTTCTTCCAGTTTAAAATCGATATAGTCTTTTTTAACAACCTTTCATGTTCTCGTGTCTGCTACGATTTAAGATGTTCTAATGGAGGGACATGATAAATGTAACACTATGAGCAATCCTTGTTATTGCATACCCGTTTTCTATCATGCTTCCTACGCCTTCCATTACTAAAATGGCATGGCCTTTAATTAACATTCAGACACATCAACTGTGTTTAATGTATTTGTTTTCAATCACATTTATGAGAAATATTTAATCCTGTCCCATTTTTCTATGCATTGAATGTTTCCTACAAACAACGAATTAGAAGCCTCAAATTAGTAAATTATTTATTCTTTCCAAACAAGTGGGCCCTATTGCCAGGTTAAGACATTGAAGTGTTAAAAATGTTACTATTTGGACTAAAAACGAAAGTTAGTACCATCAAACTAACAACATCGTAAGATTTTATGGTCACTATTGAACGTTACTAATGTATTGATATACGGCTTCCAGTACACAATGTTTTTCGCCTTTACAACTGAGCCTTATAGAAACAGTAAGAGCCTGAAACGCTACGCTATGGGATCATAATGTTGAACGCTTTCATTAGATACATGTTGTTAAACAAATTTTGCTTTCTACCATTAGTTAGATCGTACCACGCTCACTTGTGTACACGTGTTGTGGGTGGTGGTACATTTGTAAACTTAATTGCTATAACGTGTTAATGCTTGGTGATATTCTTTTCCTTATTACTTTTGGAATTGTGGTTCGGGATGAAAATACTCCTTAAGAATAATAATTCCAAATCATAAAGATCATAAAAAATAAATTTCATATCATTAATATTCCTAAGCTTGGGCCTTTGGAAAAGCTGTATATCTCTAACAATTCTTATATTATATCCGGACCACGTTGCAGAAGGATAAAACAATCAAGTGCAAGAAAATGGTTCGCTTCCTTGTCCCTACCCCATGTACGATATGTTGAAGAAACATTGAAATAAAATATACATAAAAGCTGTTTATTTACATTGCTCTTCCAGATGCCCCACTCTATAATCAAGGTTAGATGTACTCCAGGTTTCTTACAGACCTTATTGCAATAATTATGTGGAAATTAAGATCATTAAGGGCACCACCAGCGTTACTTTCTTACGTGAGAGACATCAATCTTTGTCAATGTGAGGTAAAATAGTATTATACAGTTAATGACACAAATCGATCTTCTATCATTAATGACACAAATCGATATCTTCTATCATTAGAATCCAGTGCTGAGAATTTAGCTTTCAAAGGTCTTGAATGTTTTATTCATCACGCTTGATATCTTTGTAGGATTATTACCCTAATATGCGCTCAAGGGCTGAATTCTGTTCTATATTTCAATGTAGACATAGGTAGATAGATAGACAGATAATTGTGTTATGCGATCCAGGGAGATTGTTTGTTTGATTTCTTTAATGTTGCTCTCGATAGTGAAAATTAGCAGGATCGTGAGGAATATCGTCGATGAAGACGTTTCGTGGATGTGTGTCTGTTTTCTTGTCCTACACTTTTTTCATTCGCCCTGAGAAACCTGTTTAACACTGGAATTATTATCCTTATACGTGCTATACAGTTCAGTTATGTTTTGAAGTTGCACCAGCTGTGATCAAAGAAGCAATATTGAAATGGTAGTGATAGATATATAGATAGATAGATGGGTACATAGATAGATAGATGTTTCGTGCAGATTAATTCCTGCTCCTAAAATGATCATTACGGTACAAATTCCATAGACATGTTTCTCTTAGTACAAGAGTTATATAATAGCAACAGGAAGGATAAATAAAACATATCAATGTATTCGAATCAATATTGTGTGTACAACGTCTACATTTTCACTTGTATTTCATGTTTGCTCGAGTTTTCATATGGTGCTATACTTCACGCTTCCATGTCATATCCAGCTGATGCATCTGGGTGTGTTGTTTTACTGGTTTGCATAGTTAGCAGCTGTTGCGTCCATCGACTCCTCGTCACAGGATGGGGGCACTGGTACAGTTCTTGCTTGCATTTCCAAAAATTTCTTCCATTGCATGTGATTCGCTAACTCTGTCAGCATCAGTTGTTAGGCTGGTGATGCGACCGTTGTTACTCCCTCAGATGACGGACTCAATGGTGAATTTGTTGTCTGCACTGCTTCTACAGCTTCGTTACCATCCGAATCAATATCTCCATCAACATCTGCTGTTACAGATGGTGGTTCCACTGTTGATGCTATCTCATATGACGGGTTCATTAGTGCATCTGTTGCCTGCACTGCCTCTACCTCATCCTCTTCATCAGAATTGTAATCTCCATCAACATCAATTGTTACGGATGGTGATGCCACTGTTGATTCTGCCTCAGAGGACTGGATTAATGGTTCATCTGTTGATTGTATAGCTTCTTCAATTTCAGGTGTAGATGCAGTGGGTAGTGGGCTGCCATAGGTCACTGACTTAGTTCCTTCAAACACAGAAGCAAAATAATAATATCATACCGTTTCAAAGACGTCAAACTAATTAACAAGATATTCAATGAATTTTAAATTCAGTTCATACTAAAATTAATATTTACGATTAGGTTTTTTTACGACTGGATATAACTGAGCATGTACAAGACAAAGATAATATAATCTGTAGAACACTTCTATTTACCATTGTCGTGTGTGTTTTCCAAATATATTTGAGAAACTACTACTCACCGATAGCGATTGTTATGAACATCAAAGCCACATTATTCTTCAACATGTTTGCAATAATACGTCTGTGGAGGAAAAGAATAAGAAGAGCAATAATTTGTGCAACTCCACATGGATATGTTTTGTTTACACGTATAATATATGATATTTTTATACAATAATAACTTTATCATTGTAATGAACGTATGAAACTTCTGACATTTAGTGATTTCGTCTTGAATCTAACATCAATAAAACAAATGTATGTCATTGTTACGATATTACAGCGTTTGAACTATTTACGGCACTGTCGAGGATCTAAAATCGAGCGAGTTAAAATAATTTTCAGGACAACATGACGGTAAATGTTAGTAGATTATTTTCAAATCGTAAAGGGACAAATTCCATGGTCCATTTGCAAACGTTAAAAAATTTAATACTTAATTAAACGTTTTGAATGTGGTTCAATTTAACATATGAGCCATAATATTGTCTGCTGTGAAACAATACTGGTGATGTCCTACTCTATTTTGATGAGTGCAAGCAGTGACCCTCAAATATAATAACTAATATCTTTCTTAAATGTACAGCGTAGAAACCTATGACAATATAATAGCGCAGTCAATGATGCTCCAGAAGCACAGAATGAGCAAATGTCCTTTGTGAATATAGCACAACGCCTTAGCTTAGAGAAGGAAATATATGTGTACAGTCATTGTCCGACTTCAATGAAAAAGGAATAATGCGCCCGGATAAATTTAATTAATTCTTAAAGTGCATCCATTTTTATCAGACAAAAACGCATCAAGGGTTTGATTCTACTCATCTATGTTACCAAGTATATATATATATATATATATATATATATATGTATATGTATATATATAAGATTTCCTATCAAATGCACAAATTAGACAATTTATTACACTCCGCGAAGAAATCTAAATATAGCACACATTGATACGAATCATTTACCATAGTTCTGTTAAGAAAACAATATCGTTTATCATTAATGATATGAGCAAAACAGTTGTTCCACCCATCTATGTTATCAATTGGAAAAAAAAAATAATGGTTTTGCTTATTAAAGTATTCTTCCTCTGAAATATATAGAATGGACCCAAATTCACAAACAAATGTTGAACGTCTTATCAATTACATTTATTAAAATGTCTATCATGAAGTTGAAGGTATACTGCACTTACCTGCCAAAGGTTCCCAGCTCTGTCCAAAACCACCACAGTACAGAACCTTTTTAAACTGGGTTTTACGGGTTGAATTAACCGGATGGATTGTACAAAAACTTAACATATTCCATTACTAACTACAATATACAGCCAATTGGATCATTTCTTGCATTTTTGGGGATGGTTTCAAGGCATTCAGTACAATGACGTTTACGATTCCTTTGTGTATGGTGGGGATGGGGTGGAACGTGTTTGTGCTGGCCGTTTGCCAACTTTCTTTGGTTAATAGCCGGTGGCAACTTCAGCATTAAATGTTACGCAATAACTGTATTTGTCCATGGATACTGGTTTTGTCGCTAGACTGCCTTAGCATAATGGCTTTAAGTGCACTGGTACTGTTGCATAATAGTTACTTTAATATTTACAATGGGGAGCGGTTTTATTTTTTGGATCAAAAGTAAATCTACTTCGAGTTCGACATCTAATACGTTCTTAGTTGTAATTCCAATTACAACATACCTTTATCGGTTTTTTTTTTGTACAATCGTTGCTGTAGGAAAAGAGAGGGAAAGCTTTAAAATTGTAAATTTGAGAACTATATTTGTCTAAATCATTACAATGCAAGAATATTTTGATTAAAATTAAAAATCAGGTAGGTACAGTATGCTTTGTAGTTTGTATGTATCTTTCATCAAGAAAGGACCACAGAGACATGGTCTTGATGTTACAAATTGCATACAAAAAGTAATCCTTCAGCTGTTATTGAGATATAATGCAGTCTCGTTCTACAACGAATGGATGTCTTCACATGTACGCAAACTGCATTGATGCAATAAAGCTGGCTGTTTATCTAAGGAATCAACAAATGGCTAAGTAATTTAGTGTACTGTTTGTTTAGTCACGCTATCCTCCTATTATAGCAATTTTAAATTGAAAAACAACGTGTCCTGTTCTTTAAGGTAGTGACGTGGAGTAAAGAATATTAGGATAATATGCATTAAACACCAGTGTCTCTGCCACATACGAATTATGCAATGCTTGGAATGGAAATTATTCAAAATGAAAGAAGATACATGTAAAATAAGAAAATAGACTGAATAAAGAACTTAATACGTCAGTGAACAAGATTGTGGGAGTCAATATATAGATTGTCCATATCAACCACTCGTGACCAGTTGCAGCAAACAAAGCAGATTCAATACTCAAAGGGAGCTTTCAAAACTGTATTTATCTAACTTGGCTGCCATGGACAACTGACTCATATAGTAATCATTTTAACATATCGATCAGAAACAAATTTTAAATAACTGATGATAATTTATGTGAAATATTTGGGGATGAAATAGTGAATAACCTGCAATAAAATGCAAATTAAGTTCTTACGTGTAAAAACATTGATCCAACCTCCAAACACAAGTAAATCTTAATAGTCTATTTCATTCTCTAAAAAGGAAGTCAAATAATGTAACCAGTCGTGCTTTCATTATCAAGTACTTAGCATCTATAACGTAACAAAGTTTAACTTTTGCGCGCGCATGCACGAGACAGACAGTTCTGTAGATTTTGCAAGTCGAAATAAAACAATATCGCCTAACCATTTTGTACACATAGCAACACATTCACGAAAAGTAATCATTTATGTTTCTCTCCAGATCATGAACACAAAAGCCAATTATCAGTACCGTATTCAAAAGGAAAGAAAAGAAAACAAAACAAAAGAATCTAAAAAGAAACAAACATTCCACAATCTACGTTACTCTCTACATCCTCTCTCTCTCACTCTCTCTCTCTCTCTCTGTCTCTCTCTGTCTCTCTCTCTCTCTCTCTCTCTCTCTCTCTCTTATTATCATCATCATTGCCCAGACACAGATTCAAGTACTTACAGACTGATTTTGCTTTTAACAGCTGAAATACCATCTCTCACAGCGGTTTTCTTGCAATACGTTGTTGCATATATAATGAATGATTTACGTGTTTTTATGGGTGTTTTTGAACTGATTTCAAGGAAATGCTCTATTTAGTTATTTATAATGGCATACCATTCTCATCGATGTTGGAACATATATCTGCCTAGAACTTTCTTTTGCATGCATCCAATACTAACATAGACCGAACTTAAATTACTTTTCAGACGGTCGAATAAAATAGTCAAAATAGAGAAACGTTTTGACTCCAAGTTTGAACGAAATTGTGAACAAGGTGAAATAGGTGTCAATACAAAGAGACAGAATTGGACCCTCTTCCCCTGTTACAAAATTTAAGTAGAAATAAAACTAAAACTATTTTGAATAGAAAGCAAAAGATGTTACCCATTAAAATAAATAACAAAGCAATATTATCAAGTCAATGTTGAGTATTTTCTAATGTACCGAGATATGGCTCACAGCAGATATGCTGTATCCACTAATTAAAGTTAAATGTGCTAGAAGAATATTCCTGGCCATATTGTAATAATGGTCTCTAAATTATGATCATACGATGTGGGCTCTCCCATCTTTAATTTATTTCGTGCAAAAGTGAATCATATGCACAACGAATCAATCCATATTTTAAAGGCATAATGACAAAAGCCAAATTGTGTATTCAGATAGAAACCATTGCTGCGAAAATGGCTCTTAAAAGACATGAACGTTAAATTATCACGTTTGCACTCTTATCAAACTATTCTCTTTATATGTGCGCTACAGTCCTGTTATGTCCAAAGATTTAAATCACGCGTGTTAATAAATGGTCTTTCCTACGCATGAGCAGAAATTTGAACTACGCTCACTCTTCATTCAAGTCACGGGTACAAACACGTCAGATGTTTATCACCAAGTTGTCTAAATTTAAAAAAAAAGAGTTAGCCATTATGCAACATTACCTACTTAATGCAACCTACGCAATAAAGACTCTTTTCTTAAACCAATCCAGTGATAAATCAACACTCACAGACGGCTAATCTTTTTTATCAACCTATTTCTATCTTTTTGTTCAGCTAGCCACGGGAACTAGCTCAAGGAACTGTAGATAATAACCTATCCAAACCCCGTTTCCCCTCCAAAAATAGGAATTGCACCGACTCAGTATAAACCTACTCTTAAATTACAAGAGCAACATCTATTATCTGTACATTTGACGTTGTAATTGGAAATTATAATTTACTTTCGCCACTTCTCAATTACGCTGTTCCATTAACCAATCAAAAAAACGAAAATTCGACACATCTCCAAGCATGTACATCGTATACCATTCTTCTCGGACTTGCTAATGATCTAGTTATCATAAATATGTTCAGCTATCTTAATCGTGCATCGTTTTATCGATCAATAATTCTAAACAATTGTCAGTGGGTATTTGAAATTCGAAGACCCTGCATTCAGATCGTTCAGCCACATGATCATCAAAACATGCGCACAATTGATTCAAATCAGCATTTGTTTCTTGGACAAAAGAACATATATGTATTTCCCCGTCCAGAATTTGAAGAATACAAGAAAGGAGAAATTGAAATAAAGATGTTAAACTAAACGTATCTAGATAATGTGTTTAGAACCTTCTAACTTTAGACTTTTCTGTGTGTATTTCTTTATTCTATAGGAATAACTTAACCCTAGTCGCTACAGCATAATTCATGCATCGTGATAATTTTACATTTGTACGAAGAATACAATTTATGTTTGATTACTTATCATTTAAATGTACGCATTTTATTGCGTAACTTTTCACTTACTGACATATGAATACAGGAAGAAGCGCTTAGATTCCTTCTTTACGATCTATAAAAATAACCAAGTTGAATAGTAAGATCGCTAAGTCTTGATGATATGTTGATTTTGCATTACTATAATGAATATAACCATTGCTGACTTGTTGATTTCCCATTACTATAATGCGTATAACCATTGATAATATGTTCATTTTCCGTCACTATAATGCATATAACCATTGATAATATGCTGATTTCCCATTCCTATAATGATTATAACCATTAGGGATATGCAGCGGGGATAGTGTTGAATTCTTACGAAAGGTATCCATGACCAGTCAAAGACCGGAAACTTTAGTCGGCGAAGGAGACCGATCGCACTGCTTAACAAACTCTTGCCGTTATCACATCTATATGTTAAAGGTTTCTTCAAGGATCAAAAGGAAGTCCACTGGATGAACGGGGCGTGTTCTTATCCACACGTTGACATACAGCAAGAAGGACATTCTCCCCTAAGTTAATTGGATCGGTTCACAGCGATATCCAATCGAAATTGAGATAGAAGGTGTGATTACATTTCAGACCTGAATGATACATTCCGAACTCGTAAGAAAAAATTTAGTATTCGCCTGGAAGGATTGCAGGTCAATAGAGTTTACTCCAGAACGAAGCAATTTAATAGCCTTTATCTGATGATAGGCTGTGTGTAGTGTGAGATGAGATGGCTAAGGTGAACGATTTTACCCTCCTTGTACCGTCCTTGTCTTTTCACAATAAGCTTCTTAAGGTACAGAGAACTTCCAGTTCCATTGGGTCCCAAGTCCTCAACAGTTGGAGACGAAATTGAATCTGTAGCCGAGTCAGTCGAAGTCGACAAGAGTAGTCGTGGGAGAGGAGGAGGAGGAGAAGGAACCTGGAGAGAAAGTCGCGGAGGAGGACAAGGTGTCTAGAGAAAGTCGAGGAGGAGGAGGAGAATCAATCTGGAGAAAGGTTGGAGAGGAAGAGGAGAAGGAATTGGCAAAAATAAGAAAGAGAGAGAAAGAGAAGAGATACAACAGTTGCGTAGAAATACAAATACAGGAAGAAATCAATCTTACACTGCTACTAAAGTGATGCAATAGGCCTATTAAAGGGTCGAGCGGAAGGAGTGTAATTGGAAATGTGAACACTTATTTTATCGAATTGTTATTAAATTGTTTTTCATTGCACTTCAACCTTTTGTTTGGATATGTAACCATCTAACCATCGGCATTGCTGACTGGGGGCTCGGATCGTTACATCGATCTTTCATTAAATTTAACTTGCAACAACACTTAGCCTCGGTGGGACTTCTGTAACAGTATAAATACAATATTGGGAGCACCCCACCCCAAACATGTACACTTCGTCACAGCATTCTCTTTTCAAATTACCTTAATTAGCAAAATTAACAAACGTTAGCTATTTAAACACTGTTTACATTATCTAAAGTACAACTTAAAATAAACACAAACGTTAAGCATACAGTTAAATATACACACCAATAGGTTTGAACTAGGCTAAATTGTTGTGCAGTGCAGAGAATCATCTAATTTACGTAATGTACATAAACATTATTTATTTCTACATTTCAATTAAATCTTGTCTAAACGGAAGTAGACTGCAGCTTCATCGATTGCATCCTTCTTCGAACAATTCACACATGAGTTAGGACTGTAAAAGCATATGGAGACAGTTATATGATGGCAAAGAATATGTCGGATATGAACATTATTGAACATATTCAAATGATATCCAGGCCACTGAAAGTAGGTTCATGCTAAGTGTTTGACGTTTTTAATTTTTGGTTTTATGTCAGAAAGTAACTTATACCATCTACCGTTTCCACATATTACAGGTAGACTGAATTCCTAACATATAACACACCTATCATTTTGGGTTTTAAACGATAAGAGTCTAAAATCCTAGCTAAAAAGGCTACTCCTTCACTACTAATCTCCAGGGAGTCAGGACTAGGCTTACAGTCTACCTTCTGCAGAGATAATGTCAAAGGATTTCACTACGTTATATCTTGCCACATAATACTTACTTTCATTCCTTGCTCAGATAGTACCAAAATTACGTGTACGTGTTGGGAGGAGGGGGGCGGGGGGCATGTTCAGAACCGTAGAAGCTAGTACGTGATAATGTTCGGTTATATCATTTTTATTCTCACTTTTGGTCTCCTGGGTTGGATGCAAATTCTCCTACTTAAGTACAAATCCCTAAAAATAGTGATAATAATTATTAATGTCCCCGTTTTATAAGATTTCGTACGATGTATCAGTAGCATACCTAATCTCGGCTTTTCAATCGCTGTATGTCTCTCACAAATCATATATTTTGTGTTCAGAAAACGTAGTACAAATATGAAACATGTTAATGAAAGAAACTGGGTCAGTCCCTTATCCCTAACCTGACCCTACTTAAGATTTGTTAAGGAAACGTTGAAGTAAACTTTACACAAAACGTATTTATTAGCATTGCTCTTACAAAAACCTCATCTGAATCTCTCTCTCTCTTTCTCATAATTAGCCGGACACAGATACAAGTACGTGCACACTGGTTTTGCTTGTAACAATTGAAATACCACATTTGACTAAGATTGTCTTGGCAGTTAGAATTTATATATACAACTAATTATTTGATGGCTTTGTATGGGTGATTTTTACTGAAGTTAAGGAATTCTCCATTTGGTTGTATATAACTGCAGACCTGTGCCATTAATGATGTGATAGGTTTCTCCTCCTACCTATCTTCTGCATTTATCCAATGCTAACATGAATCAAATTGGCATCATTATTTAGACTGACAAATAACACGGCCAAAGGAAAGAAAAAAAAATATATCGATTCAAAAGTTTGGATGAAATTTTGAACATTGTGAGAAAGGTGTCAATACCAAACATTTGACGGCTTTGTACATAATAATGCCAAGTTTAGATGAACAATCAAAGATCTATGAAATCATTTCTCATTTTCTTTCTCCATCCCTCCCTCCTTTCCTCATCTCTCTCTCCATAACGCGTGCACATGCTATTACAGGAAAAAAAAATACGATGGGAGTCAGTAGATCATATATGCATTTTGCATTTTGCTCTCCAAATGTTATAACACTGGAAACACTACATTTATCAATGTCGATAATTCTTTAAAGTGCTACCTATGTCAAATCTGAATTACACAGCTCTAACAACATATTAGAAGCAAACTTGTGTCCATGAGTTCAACTAAACTTTACGATAAATTTTGCAAACTTGTTACTTGGACATGAAATAAGGACATTTCTTTTCCCCTTGTACATTTATTGTCCACCTGATCTTTGTCATGTTTTTATTCAGAGATCTAACCTTGTTTACAACTTAGAATGTGTTGGAAATGAGGTTGAAGATTTCTTTATGTAAGGTTATCATTGAAACTACAAGGTGCTTCTTGATTTTAGAACTAAATCACCATTTGTGAATTCTTACAATTTATTCAATGACATTCAGGATTATATCATGTTTATATATTATGACGAATTTCGAATTAGCACTTTTAGGGATGCTGACACGTCTGCACATTCATTGAGGATACTCTATACCTTTCGATTTCTGATCATTTGGAAGTTAATGTATAACTGTAACTCCAAAGGGACAGCTGTAAAATGCCCTGAATACAATATAGCTTGAAATAGTGGTCGAATACTAAGTCATAAGAGACTTGATATTAAATTCGTGTGTTATATAATTAGAGACTCGTGTTTTCAGAATTTAGAAAATACGTAGTGTGTTCCTAAACACTTTATCACTCAAAGTTGTTTCCTGAGGAGACTTCTTTCTCTTGTATCACACAGTCTCTCTTTCAGAACAGTTATTGAACATATCATCATCTTCAAGACCTGTGTTCTCTGCCAAATATTTCTCTAATATACAAAAGGCTTGGTTGATTGGGAAATGTTAACTTTTTAATATCAATGCTATGAATATTGAAAATGTTACTGCTTGATAAACTGATCAACTCATCGAAATAAAAGATTAAATAGCATGATAAACACCCTTTCTGTGCATCTTATCTTAGAAAGTATTTCTGGATATTAACCAGCGTCTTCCTGCGTCTATTCTGGCCATCCTTCACCTTTATGTTCTTTACGAAAAAATGTCATGTCAGCAGAGGTAGCAAAACTGTAACTTTATGGATGGCGCTTGTATTTGCATTTCTTGTGTTCTATTACTTTCATTGACAAGTTCTTCCAGGTCAAAGTCGATATGCAGATTCGTTGTTCGTTCTAGAATCCTATACTCGTTAGGTTCTAAATTAGATAAATCTCCTAGTTCTATCCTGTGTTACAATCACCTATCAAGCCCAATAGATGATTACCTCTAATAAGGTATGCTAAAGCATAGCGAATATTCGACAACAAAGGGTTCAAGTTGTGGAATAATAGGAAGCCCCTCAGAACCGTTAATAAATATTCAATTCGACTCTTGTCGTCCATTTTAGGATTCGTATTTTTGTTCGGTTTCTGCCATCGCTTCATGCATTGCCAGGAAACGTCATGACTTTGTTGAAATTAATGCAATTGTACATAACAACTGGCGAACGTGGGCTACAGTGACTTGCATTGCATCTTCAGCAGTTATAATGTATTTAATAATCATCTAATTATTTATGACGCTAGGGCAGGTAAAGTCATAACATTTGATGGTTGCGATTATATTAGATTATCAGTCGACGATACGAAGCAACCTTTCAAGCTGCGGTGATAACGATACGTTTATGAACGTAGATTCAATTACCTCAATCTTGTCTATGTTGTTGTGACTATTCTAGTGTGGTCACCTTTGGCAGTGCTGCATATCCAGACCTCAGTGACCTACTGTTATTTGTTTAAATGTGTTGACAACAATTTCTGGACTAATCTTCAAACGGAGGAACAGTTAGTCTTTCTTTACAAAGTTTCATGTTCCTGTGTCTGCTACGATTTAAGATTGTGCAATGGAGGGGCATGATAAATGTAACACAATGTGCAATCCTTATTATTGTGTACCCGTTTTCCATCATGCTTCCGACGCCCTCCTTAACTAAAATAGCGTGGCTGATAATTTACATTCAGACCCATCAACTGTGTTCAACATATTAGTTTTCAGTCACGTTTATGACAAAGATTTAATCATTTAATATTTGTCCATGCATTTGTTCCTACAAACGACGAATTAGAAGCCCCAAATTAGTAAATTAGTTATTGTTTCAACACACTTGGGCCCTATTGCCAGGTTAAGACATTTTCAGTGTTGAAATATTGCTATTGTGACTGAAAACGAAATTTACCAACATCAAACTATCGACATAGTAGGATTTTAAGATCACTATTCAACTCTTACTAATGCACTGATATATGGTTTCCAGCACATAATGCTTTTGTCTTTACAACTGAGCCTTAGGGAATCAGTATGAGCCTTACATGCTACTCTATGGTAACATAATGTTGAGCGTTTTCACTAGGGTACATGTTATTACTTAAATTTTAACTTTTACGTTCAGTCAGATAGTACCAAGCTCACTTGTGTGTATGTTAGGGGAGCTGGTACATTTGTAAGCTCAGGTGCTGTAACGTGTTAATGTTTGCTTATATTCTTTTCCTTATTACTTTTGGACTTCTGGTTTGGGATGCAAATTCTCGTTGAGAAGTAATAATTCCAAATCATAAAAATCATGAAACCAATTTCCATCTCATTAATATTCCTACGCTTGCACTTTTGTAAAAGCTGTATATCTCTCACAATTATCATAA
Source organism: Megalonaias nervosa (assembly GCA_016617855.1). Classification (NCBI taxonomy): domain Eukaryota; kingdom Metazoa; phylum Mollusca; class Bivalvia; order Unionida; family Unionidae; genus Megalonaias; species Megalonaias nervosa. Next base: position 12,471 of record JAECUM010017957.1, on the reverse strand, counting down.
TGTATCCGGAGCACGTTGCAGTAGAATGAAACAAGTAAATGCAAGAAAGTGAGTCCTTTGCTTGTTCTTACCCTACGTACGATATGTGGAAGAAACATTGAAATAAAATATACATACAAGCTATTTATTAGAATTGCTGGTCCAGATACCCTACCCTATAAACGAAGTTAGAAGTAATCTAGGTTTCTTACAGGCCTTGTTGCAATGATTATGTAGAAATTAAGATATACAATGCGCCACCAGCTTTAATTTCTCACGTGCGAAACAACAATCATTGTCAGTGTGAGGTAAAATATTATTATACCCTTAATGACAAAAGTCGATCTGTTTTTATCATTAGGATCCAGTGCTGAGATTTTAGCTTTCAAAGGCCATGAATTATTTTTAATCACGCTTGATATCTTTATGGGATTATTATCCTCATACGTGGTCAATGACTGAATTCTGTTCTATATTTGAACATAGACATAGAAAGATAGATAGATAATTGCGTTATGCGATCCTGGGAGATTGTTTCTTTGATTTTGTTTACGCTAGTGAATATATATATATATATATATATATATATATATATATATATATATATATATATATATATATATATATATATATATATACAAATATAAAAATAGGGTAGTGACAAGCAAAGGACTCAATTTCTTGCACTTACTTGTTTCATCCACGATCAGGGCACGCCTCTCCCCTGCTCTGTACCCTAAACTGGCTAACCATACCATCCAGAATTAAACACAAAATGTGTTCTCTGTGCTACGTTTCCCTGACGGGCTTCTGTCCAACATACCTATCCGACCTCACCCATGTGTACACACCTGCAAGATATTTACGCTCCTCTTCTGCCACACGTATTCTCATTATTCCGACAAAGAAAATTAAATCATATGGACAACTCTCTTTTGCATACCAGGGTCCAGCAACGTGGAACGATTTGCCTACTGCATTTAGAAACAAAGACAGTGATCTCATTCAAGAGCGCTTTTAAAAGTCACCCATTTCAACTGCAAGAATAGACTTAAAGACCTAATAATGTATCCTTACCTTAAATATTAATAGCATTTTTTATGTTTCTAAACTTATGGTGTTTGTTTTTATTTTTGTAATCATATCATTATATGTTTTTTCAACTGTTGTCCAACGTTGTAAAGCCATTAGAGTTTCTAAAGATTAGGCGCTATAGAAAGTACTCATCATTATTATTATTATTAGTATTATTATTATTATTATTATTATTATTATATGTATGTAAGTATATGCATGTATGTGTGTGTGTGATAGTGAGGGATATCGTCGATGAAGACGTTCGTGTGTGTTTTCTTGTCCTAAACGTTTCGTAGATAATTTATATTATTTCCTTGAAAAACCTGCTTAACACAGGAATTATTATCCTTATACGTGCTATACAGTTCAGTTATGTTTTGAAGTTGCATCATCTGTTTTCAAAGAAGCAACCTTGAAATGATAGGGATAGATAGACAGATATATTGATAAAAAGATGTTTCGTGCAGATTAATTCCTGCTACTAGAATGATTAATACGGAAGACATTACGGTACAAACTACAAAGGTCTATTTCGTCTAATACAAGATTTATATAATAGCCACTGATGATGCTCTCTGAGATGACGGGCTCAAAGGTGGATCTGTTGCCTACACCTCGTGTACCTCTACATCTTCATCACAATCGCTATCTCTGTCAGCATCAATTGTTACGGATATTGATGCCCACTGTTGATGATCCCTTAACGGACGGGTTCATTGGTGCATCTGTTGCCTGCACTGCCTCTACATCTTCATTTCCATCAGAATCACTGTCTCCATCAAGATCACACCCCCCTGCGGGTCCGGGGTTGTAGAATTGGCCCGCCGTGCCTCGCTACGTGTCGTAAGAGGCGATTAAGTAGAGGCAACCTGTTTGCCGTGGGTTGCAACCCGTGTCGGAGGAGGAAAGGATCCTGGTAGTTGAGCAGAGGCTTTCCGATGCAATACACTACTTTGGCCTCTACTTCTTCTAGACGGGTGGTCGGGATGGGCCCGGTCTCGACAAATCGGCTGGTCACGCCGAGCCCTAGGAGGTCTTTATTTCTCGCTCACTTTCTTTATCTTTCTCGTTGTATCTCTCTTGATACCACCGTTGCCCCTACATTCTATCCCTTTAACTTTCCCTTTTCCAAGTCTTAGAAGACTTCCTAGAAGGCGGTGGCTCAACGGGTCAATTGGGAGGTAATTTTACCGACTGAGTATGTCTTATGGGATGAATCAGGAGGTGAATTTACCTACTGAGTATAACATCTGTGTATCCCTGGCACTTGAAAAGTGTCCCCTTGTTGGGCTCCTTGGTGGGCATGGAGCACGGGTGCTGAATTTTAAATCCACCAACATGGATATTTAGAAAATAATTAACTAAAACGTACCAAAACTGGATCTGACTCAGATGACGAACCATGTGGTGTGGAATCATTTCCACGCTTCATGGTTATACAATCTACAGACGACTCAAAACCGCTAGCCTCATTGTCTCCGTTTGTTTTTGAAAAAACAATTACGGGTATAATTGGTACACCAAAAAGTGTAAAGAAGTTGAAATCGTGCTGCCTACTTGTTAAATGTGAGCGACGGGGTCAGACCAAGAATATCCGGATAATGAAGACATTTTTCGATATTCCGGTGACCTCATTCGCTCACACAACACTCAACTCGTCCAAAGGCGTGATTCGATGTCGGGATTTGGCTGGAGTAAGCGACAAAGATATCATCGAAGGGATGAAAAACGAAGGTGTCACTGCAGAATAAGAATTAAACGTAATAACAATCTGCAGGACACCAACACATTCGTACTCACCTTCAACAAGCCCGCAGTACCTAGAGTGGTCAAGGTTGGATTTTTGCAAGTGAAGGTTGAGATCTACATATCTAACTCCCTTCGATGCTATAAATGTCAGAAATATGGCCATCACGAAGATCGTTGCTCAAAAAGCCAGATATGTGGCCGATGCGGAGACCAGTCTCACCAGGAAGCTCAGTGTAGAGCAACTCCGCATTGTCTCAACTGTGGACAAGAGCACCACGCCAATTCCAAGGATTGTGATACTTGGAAACAGGAGAAGGAAATACAGAGGGTAAAATACACATCCAACATTCCCTATCCAGAGGCCAGAAAGCTTGTACAAGCAAAAACATCACCCACTGGCCCATCCTTCTCCTCTGTAGTTAAAAACAATCTTAAAGCAACGAAGGACGCTCAAACACAGACGGATCCACCCGTGTCAACACGTCGCTCTAACACCCCCCATTACCAAGCACAAAATACCACGCCATCTACCCAAACAACTTTTAATAACACCCCACCACCGAAGTCACCAAAGAGTAAAAATATATCTCACGGAAATAGGCAGCAAGAGGGGTCAGATGACCCGATAAAACTCTCTAACAGGTTTGGGGACATTGAGAGCATGGATGCAGAAGATACTGCTCCGTGTCCTCAAGGTAGCTGCAAACCTAACAAAAAAATCACCCCCGTACTTCCTCCAGAGAAATAATCATACAGACTGTCTCCGCGAAAAGTCTAACCTAGCTGCAAAATCTCCACTCTAATCTTATAATGGAGAATACCATCATACAATGGAAATGTCGAGGACTTAGATCCAATTACAATGAAATTCTTCTGCTTTTAAACGAATATGATCCTGGAATAATATGTCTTCAGGAAACCTTTTTAAAAGATACGGACAACACCCCACTTAAAAACTACTCCCTGTTTAACACCTACTTACAGAATGTTGACAGGGCCTCAGGAGGGGTTTCTATTGTTGTGAACAATAGAGCCCCACATAGAATCATCCCTTTAAACACAAATTTGCAAGCCAATGCTTTGAGTGTCACTCTACATGAAGTGATTACATTTTGTTCTATTTACATACCACCAAACACCAACTTATTAACAAACGAATTAGACACGCTTGTTCAACAACTTCCTGCGCCATTTGTCTTACTCGGTGATTTTAATGCCCATAACATTTTATGGGGATCAAATTACATAAGCGACAGGGGCAAAAAGGTTGAAGATTTTATTGCTAGACACGACTTGTGTCTATTTAATACCAAGTCTCCGACGTACTTGCACCCAGGAACTGGTACATACACATGTATCGACTTAACAATTTGCTCTCCTTCACTACTTTTGGATTATAATTGGAAGGTCGCTGATGACCTTCACAGCAGTGATCACTTTCCAATCTCTCTTAAGAACAAGAACGTTGCAATTGATGACACGATTCCACAGTGAAATTTAAAGAAAGCTGACTGGACCAAATTTGAAACACTTTGTACAGCTAGACTTAACAGGAATACCGTCCTAAACGATATTGATCCTATTCGACAATTTACATCCGTCTTAATTGAGATTGCAGAAGAATCTATTCCTAAGTCCTCGCCGAATTGTAAAAGAACCCAAAAACCGTGGTTCACTAAAGAATGTAAAGAAGCCATTAGACAACGCCGAGAAGCACTGAAAAAAATTAATAATCGTCCAACGCCCGAAAATTGAACTCAGTACCGTATTGTTCGGGCCAAATCTCGCCGCACCATTAAAGAAAGTAACGAGCATCATGGAAAAAATATGTTTCAACTTTAAGCTCTCGTTTCTCAATAAAGAAGGTTCGGGACACAATCCGCAAAATAAACGGGAAATGAAAATACAATTCTTTCCGACACCTGAAGCTAAATAATAACAATTGCAATACCAAACATGAAATAGCTAATGTACTTGCCGATTGTTTCTCCAAAAATTCCTCATCGTCTAATTATTCAGAAGCTTTCCGAAGACTGAAAGCTCAAAAAGAAAAAACACGGTTGAAATTCACATCGAATAACTCAGAGAGCTATAACCAACCGTTTTCATTGTCGGAGCTTATGGAATCTTTGAATAAGGCCCATGATACATCTACTGGGCCTGACGATATACATTACCAGTTTTTGAAACACCTTCCAGAACCATCCTTAACAGTTCTTCTGGAAATCTTCAATGATTTATGGATTACTGGTAATGTACCACAAATTTGGAAAGAAGCAACAGTAATACCAATTCCCAAAACCAGGCAAAGATAGCGCAGATCCTACCAACTATACACCTATATCATTAACTAGCTGCGTATGCAAAACAATGGAACGAATGATCAATTCTCGGCTTGTATGGTATTTGGAAAGTTACAATTTAATATCTCCTTTCCAAAGTGGCTTTCGTTATGGTCGTAGTACCAATGATCATCTGGTTCGACTGGAAACATTTATTCGCGACGCTTTTATCAAGAAAGAACACTTAGTAGCGGTTATCTTTGATTTGGAAAAAGCCTATGACACAACGTGGAAGTAGGGAATACTAAATCACCTGCACGATCTGGGTCTAAAAGACCGACTGCCCTCGTTCATATCAAACTTCCTCTCAGACAGGGAATTCAAGGTACGAGTGGACTCCACCCTCTCTGATATGCACGATCAAGAGATGGGTGTGCCCCAGGGCAGTATTTTATCGGTGACGCTTTTCAACATAAAAATTATTCGCATCACCAAGTGTCTGAATCCAGGTGTGGATTGCTCTCTATATGTTGATGACTTTTTAATATGTTACCGATCCAAGCACATGCATACAATTGAAAGACAATTACAGCAAAATATCAACAAGATTCAAAATTGGGCCAATACTAACGGTTTCAAATTCTTGAAATCAAAAACTGTATGTATGCATTTCTGTCAGTTACGAAGACATCATGATGGACCTAAACTCACGCTGGACGGAACACCTATTCCAGTTGTTGAGGAAGCAAAATTCTTAGGTATTATCTCCGACAGAAAACTGACCTTTATTCCACACCTGTAGAATTTGAAAGCTAAATGCTTGAAGTCTCTAGATTTACTTAAAGTAATAGGGCACACTGACTGGGGTGCTGATAGGAAAGTCATACTCAGTTTATACAGAACAATTATTCGCTCGAAACTAGACTATGGTTGCGTTGTCTATGGTTCAGCTAGGAAGTCCTATTTGAAGATGCTAGACCCAATTCATCATCAGGGAATAAGACTTGCCCTGGGAGCATTTAAGACATCCCCGTGTGAAAGCCTACTCGTTGAAGCGAGCGAACCACCTTTATCACAACGTAGAGAAATGCTTTCCGCACAGGATGATCTCAAATTAAGCTCAAACCCTCTGAACCCTGCTTTTTCGGCTGTTTTTGAACCCAAATATAAAACATTATATGACAATAAACCAAACGTCATACCTACCTTTGGCATTAGAATATTACCATGCCTTGACAGTACCAAAATTGAACTTTCAAATATTCTGAAAACGACCGTCTCCGAAACACCTCCCTGGCTACTTCAACAACCAAAGGTACTTTTCACGTTACACAATGGAAAAAAATCGGAGACAAACCCTTCCATCTTCCACAACTGTTACCATGAACTAATCGCCCAATTTGAAACTTACACAAGAATATATACTGATGGATCAAAAGATGAGGAAAAGACTGCTGCAGTCTTCGTTAGTGGAAAACACACAACAAAAGTTCGCTTGCCAAATGGTACATCATTTTTTTCAACCGAAATCAGAGCAATAGACCTTGCATTGCAATATATTGAAAGCAAGTGTATTTTAAATAGCATCACTTTATCCGATTCACTATCAGTACTTCAGTCACTACATAATAGAAAAGTGGAGAATCCATTATTAGCTAATGTTCTCCTTAAACATACTGAGCTGAGTACCTCCCACAATATAGTATACTGTTGGTTACCCAGCCATATTGGAGTTAAAGGTAATGACAAAGCAGACCGCACTGCTAAAATGGCCCTATCACTAGAACCGTCTGATTTTAATACTCCGTAAATTGATTTTAAACGTAGTATCAAAGACTGTTTACGTCAGAAATGCCAGGCATCATGAAATGATGCCGTGAATAACAAACTTCATGCCATCAAGCCAACCTTAGGAGAATAGACTCCTTCCTACAGAGCCGTCCGTAGGGAGGAGGTAGTCATTGCAAGAATTCGAATCGGCCATATTTATTTAACCCACTCCTACATACTAAAAGGAGAAGACCCACCAGAGTGCATATCTTGCAATGAACCATTCACTTTTAAGCACTTTATGTTGGAGTGTTTCGACCTCCAACCTACGCGTAACCATTATTACAATGTGCATGACATTAGGGAGCTCTTTGATACAGTTAGCATTTCCTATATTATAGACTTCCTGAAGGAAGTAAATATTTATCATAAGTTATAGCTTTTATGCTATCACCTTAAACAGTTTTATGTGCTATATACACCGTCGCTAGATTTTAATTACGTTTCATCTGTTTTCGTTGTCATACATCATTTGCACTCCCCGTTGATCGGGAAACTTTATTTATCACCGTTACCATTTTATCGTTTTACCTTCAACTGTTTGGTTTCGTATCGCTGGTCGATACGTAATCTTTTGCCACTTATAAATAATGAAGGATATAACCTTTTGCATGGCGCTAAATAGCCTCATATTGCTGGTGCGCCGTTAAAAAATTCAATCAATCAATCAACCGAGTCAACCCACTAACCAATCTCTACATAACCTTTGTTAAACAGCCATTTAAATAAATTATGTATAAAATGCATTTATTAACATTGCTCTTTCAATGCTATATCCATTAATTAAAGTTAAATGTGCTACAAGAATATTCCTGGCCATATTGTAATAATGTTCTCTAAATTATGATCATACGATGTGGGCTCTCCCATCTTTATTTTATTTCGTGCAAAAGTGAATCATATGCAAAACGAATCAATCCAAATTTAAAGTCATAATGACAAAAGCCAAATTGGGTATTCAGATACCATTGCTGCGAAAATGGCTCTTAAAAGACATGAACGTTAAATTATCACGTTTGCACTCTTTCTCGAAGTATTTTCTTTATATGTGCGCTACAGTCCTGTTATGTCCAAAAATTTAAATCACGCGTGTTAATAAATGACCTGATTGTCTTTCATACGCAAGAGAAGAAATTTGAACTCTCCATTCAAGTCACGGGTACAAACACGTCAGATGTATATCACCAAGTTGCCTAATTTAATTAAAAGAGTTAGCCATTATGCAACATTACCTACTTAATGCAAACTACGCAATTAAGTCCCTTTTCTTAAACCAATCCAGTGATAAATCAATACTCACAGACGGCTAATCATTTTTATCAACCTATTTCTACCTTTTTGTTCAGCTAGCCACGTGTACTAGCTGAATTAACTGTAGATAATAGCCTACGCAAACCCCATTTCCCCTCCAAAAATAGGTATTATACCGACTCAGTATAAACCTACTCTTAAATTACAAGAGCAACATCCATTATCTGTACATTTGACGTTGTAATTGGAAATTATAATTTACTTTCGAAACTTCTCAATTACGCTGTTTTATTAACCAATCAAAAAAACGAAAATTTGAACTTGAAGGTGGTAAAAAAAGAGCAACTGATCCTATCTGGAGCGTGACTACACATACAATTTCTAGCGTGGTTAGATCCACTGGTAGACCTCCAATCTACCGATTTGATTCCACAGCTCCTCAACGTGGATTTGTACGTGAACAATTACAAGTAATTCCTAAAGACACACAATTGCCACCACATGCAATTACATAACCAGAACCTCTACGTCGATTGCATTCAAGACAGGCCAGCATGACCTTATCACGTATATGACCAAAATCGCTATTAATTCTGTCTACGGTAAATTGTCTTGGATTATTAGTCGAATATTGCCATAACATATTACAGTTACAGCTTGCACAATGATTATTCTGTCGTTGTTTTAGTGTTATAATAAATTCAGTATCAATATCAAAGTCACGATTATTTTTTTTTGTCACATTGCTTATAACCAGATAGTTTTTTTCTTATTACGTCATTATTAACAGTTTGATTATTATTTTCTGTAAAATTCATAATAACCCTATGTAGTTGATATATTCTTCTGACTCGAGAAACTGCGAGATAGACTAAAGTTGACCATTCGATCCGATCATCTATAATCCAGATATTTGTATCTGATATGGTTAACCCCTGTGACGAGTGAATCGTTACAGCGTATCCTAACGTCCACGGTGATTTATTCATACTCAGGGCATTCTCAACAACATTAATATCGACTAAAACAATATCATTCAAGACAAGATTTTGTATCCCACCACAAGGAATTTCAACTTCAATATTCTGTCGTCGAGTATCTGCTGGGCGATAAAATAATGGTACAGGTAGTTCTGAAAACTTTTCTCTGTGTAACAGAAATAATTTCTCCTGCAGTTCATCACGAACTATCTTTCTACTTGCAACTATTAAATCAGCGGGATTCCATAAACTCAGAAAATCATTCATTGTAGTTTCTGGAATTACTTTACGCATTATTTCACATTGTATTTTATCTGGCTGTAGTCTGATTAACCTTTTAAACTCCTTCAGCGGTTCGTCAATAGTTATATGGTCATCGTTTATTTCTTCATAATAATCTACGTTTTTCTTCAGCCATTCATGTGGAGACTGACCAACAAATGGTGGTGGTTGACCATGATCACCACACATTATTACAGCAGTATTCTTTGTTAATAACCAATCAAGAAATGTTTTTAATATTTCTCACGACACCGTGTCTACCTCGTCCCATATAATATATTTAGGTATATATTTCTCACCCATTCGTTCAGAGGTCCATGTGTCTCCACACCATCTAAAGAAACTATGATATGTACATGATTTTACTCCTCGTTCTTTTATTTCTCTGGCTAATTTATGTGTCGGTGTCAAAACAATTATATCTGAATTAGTATTCATGAATAATTTAATCACACGCATTGTTTTACCTGAACCACCGCATCCGTGAAGATAAACAGTTTTATGTCTAGCAAAAGGATCATATACAGATGGTGCTGATGACGTTAATACTTGATTATTATTTTTGTAATATACTTCCTTAATTTCAGCGTCGGCAGATTCATATAACTAAGTATATTTTCTTGTTTTATTCTCCATGATCCCCATTCACCATTACCAAGTAGCGGTTTTAACAAATCTGTATATTTTTTATTTATATAAAACGAATCCGTGGCGACTCTGACAGCATCACGAGGAAATATATTTATCATAGACAATAGATTTATAGAAACATATGCCAACATGATCTTAAATGAGTAAATTGCGGTGAGTCACCATCAATATAGCTCACAATTGTACCTAGTTTGGTTCCGTCCGATAAATAAGCATTACTTCGACTTAAAAATGTGTTGTTTTTTTTTCGTTGTATCAGCGATTATAAAATCGAGTTCAGCATCGTCCATAATCAATCTTGTACAGTGTCTTTTATGATCATATGCTCTTCCTTGAGTACATTTACCAATTATCGTTCTACCGAGATCTTTTGCAAGTTTTTCATCGTGCTCGTCCCTGCATTTACGTATATTATTAGTAATTGTAATAATGTCATCTTCGTTGAGATCAGGAAATTCTTTCCTAGCATCATCAATATTAAATCTATTTGGTTCTGGTAACCAAACTTGCTTTTGTAACCGATACGATATAATTGCTTCACTCAGCTTCAATAATGTTAAAATTCCAACATCAACCATATATCTCAATAGTACTATTGGAGCCCAATATTTTTCTAAAAAATGTCTTCCAAGCCAAGCATAAGTAATCGGATGGAGATTTTCTGCAAACTCAAATGATTCTACATGAACACATCCGGTTAAGTTAAAATCTGGTAAATATCCGTTTATCGCAACTCTGGTCATCTCGTGTGATGGATGTCCAAATCTCTTTAAGTATTCAGAACACTCTCCGTATCCAAGAAAACTTCCAGGATAACACGCTACCATATCAATTGAGATAACGTCATTATACTTATATTTAGTATTCCACAATCCTCCGTGTCCATATTCTACGCAGCTTTTATGGATATCTTCAAGAAATTCTGATCGTGTTGGTTTCCATAATTTTTTCTCCTGAGCAAAGTGAGCCGCTACAGATGGAACTGTAAAACAATTATTTAATAATTGTCTAACTTTGACATCGTCTGAAGTATATTTCAGCGCAAGATGATCCATTTCTACATTAAGAGATTCTGTACGATAAATATCACCATTAGGCCGTACAAACTGATCGTAATAATCATATTCTGAACTTTGAAATAACCAAACAGATACAGGGTCACTTTTACTGATATTTTTCAGAAAATCAAATATATGAGCATCATAAAATTTAACCGTTCTGTCTCGTGGAAATATTATTACTGCTGAGGTCCACGCATGTGAATTATGATCAATAATATCTATCGGAGCTCCATTTTTTTATGTATTTTTGTTTATATACAACATCTCCTGTTAACGTCTTTACTGTTATTGGAAATCTTAATTTCTTTTCTAGATCAGCAACATCTTTAATAGATGCTCCAGTATCTTTAACTGATTCTGCCCATGTATTTATTTTTTTACGCCTTAAATCTGTTAAACCATTACCACTTATCGCGTTTATGAAATGTTTTGTAACTCGTTCAGCTACACAGTTTATTCTTGACTCTGACAGTCTCATCGGCTTGAGACCCCCAACGTCAGGTTTATTATTCAGCGGATATATTGCATATACAACCGCAGTCACAGGGTATCTTCGTTCATAATACGGTTTGTCAACACCGGTTGGTATTCCGGGTTTAGATTTATTACTCAAAAGAACAATATTATTTCCTGACTGTATGCGGACTGGATCACGCTTGTCACGAATAATCCAAGTATCTTCTTCTGAATTTACAATAAATTGTATTAAAATAAAATATTTTTGATCATCAATGTGATTAATAATTGCTTTTCCTCGTTCGTCATTCATCATATTAGTAACATTTCCGACTCTGAATGTTGACCATACATGAGCAGCGCCATTATTACGAAATTCATTCTTTGCTTCACGGATACGTTCGGTTATATCCTCATTTGTTAAAGCTATATCTTGCATCAAAGTACTAAATTTATATTCTGATAGTCTGTCAAGATCAAATCTGGATCTCTGAGGTTCAATTGCTGATAATTCGTTCATATAATTAAGACAAGTATTTAAATGAAAAGTTTGATATATAATAATGCTTGAAACAAAGAACAAATGTGCTTGGCTTAAAATTGGAGATACTCCTCCTTGTAATAAATCGTGCGTGAACAAATACTGCGGAAATCATGCGCAAAGCATCCAAAATGGGAGTCTGGGACCAATACCATTTATTCAATGCGGTGTTGGAGTAAGAGGAACAACTCAGTTATGTGTGAAATGCGGCGGTAAAAAAATATAGAGAATTGAAACTATACTATGACAAAAAATAATACATCGTCAGGTAAACCCCCTATAAAAACCGTTGAAGATTATCTGACCAGATTTCAAAACAATGATTTAGACAA
>JAECUM010017956.1:0-37052 GCA_016617855.1 Megalonaias nervosa | reverse complement strand
AAAAGTGAGTCAAAATCTTGTGATAAGTTTTATTTATCCCTAAATGACCAGCCAGAGGAGTTTCATGGGCCAAACTAAATATTTCCCGTCTGTAAGATTTTGGAACTACAATTTGATAGTTTACTGACCACTCGTCACCAGCAGGTACCTCGGGAGGTCTGCATTTTCTCATAAGAATTCCCTTTTTAATGAGATAACGGACAGGTACTTCAGTGGCTTCAGTTTCACTAATGGCCCTCTGAAACAAACAGGAGATCTTAGGATCTTTTTCCTGTTCGACGACAAGTGAGTGTCGTTTATCACCCTGATTAGATAAAAGAGAATGAGTAGTTAAACGATGATCACTGAGATCAATACCTTTTGATTGATCCAAATTTGGACTGAAAGTGACCTCATCAAAAGCCTGACCAATACAGGTGTCAGCTAAAGGAATATTTTCCTTATCAAAATCTTCTCAAGAGCTTTCTTTGCCATGGCTCTTTTAACTGCACAAGCTGGGTATAAATAAGGGTATTCTTTCTCAATAGGATCAAGTCTCTGATCCAAAGAAGGCTTGTCAGTTACAAGTGGATTAACAACAACCTTGTCTCCAGCTAGGTCTAGTAATAAATGAATGCCCTGAACGGGTAAAGAAGACACTATACCGACTGTCACACGTCCTGAAACTAAGTCTGATGACAAATTTACAGAATGGAGAGGAACATTAGCAAAGCCGCACTCTACTCCCTGAAAGAGAACACTCTCATTAGAACAGGACTTCTCAGAAAAAGGCAAAGTACCTGACAATAAAAGACTGAGAAGCTCCTGTATCCCTTAAAATTTTAATAGGGATAGGATTGGCCAAATCACCCAAGAGTGATATAGAACCCTTCCACATGAATGGTTTATAATTCTTCATAATAAAATCAGAGTGGTGTTTATTAGACCCAACAAATGTATTGCTTTCAGTACATGACCGTGACCTTGACCTCTTAGAAATAAGAGCATTTGGGATAGGTCTATCTTGATTCTGATGCCTATATTTCAATTTGAAGCAATCAGAAATGACATGTCCTTTCTTTTTTCTTGCAATAGGTACACATAGGAATAGACAAGGATTTTGAATCAAGTTTATCAGAAGCTTGATTTTTAGAAGTTGTGCCAGACTGAGTTTTAGAAGGAGTCATATTAGGCTGAAATACCTTTCTACCAGTAGATTGCTGAGTGAAAGATTTGCCTACAACAGGAACTTTATGAGTCAAGGAATAATTGTCTGCCGCAAGAGCAGCATTTTCCAAGGTTTCAATCTCATGCTCTTCAAGATGAGTTTTAATGTCATTAGGAATACAGTTCTTGAACTCTTCAAGTAATACAAGTTGTTTGAGACTTTCATAATCATGTTCAAGTTTCTCGGCTAAGCACCATCTCTTAAATAACTGCTCTTTTTCTCTTGCAAATTCGACACAAGTTTGTCCAGCTTCTTTTTTATAGTTCCTGAATTTTTGCCGATAAGCCTTAGAGACTAACGCATAACCCTTTAAGATGCATTCCTTAACCATGTCATAGTCAGAACTTTGCTGTACTGACAGGGATGCATAGATATTTCAGGCTTTGCTAAAAAGTATACATTGCAATAATTGAGTCCAATGCTCCCTTGGCCATTTTAAATTTTCAGCAACATTTTGAAAATAAATAAAATATTTGTTTACTTCTTTTTCACTAAAAGGGGGTACTAGCCTAATATTTCTTGTAATGTCAAAACTTGAATTTGTATGTGAAGTGAAATCGTGCTTTTGACTTGCCAGCTTCATTTCTTTCATTTTAATTTGAAATTCACTTTCAGCCTTCTCTCTTTGCAATTGCATCTGCATATCTTCCTCTCCTGTCTCTCTCTCTCTCTCCTCTTTTTTCAAATTGCAATTTCATTTGTTTATCATTCTCTCTTTCCTGTCTCTCTCTCTCTTCTCTTTCTCAAATTGCATTTGCAATTGCTTCTCTTCTAATTGCAACTGTATTTGTTTCTCCTCTTTCTGAAGCTCGAGCTACCTTAACTCCAATTCTATCTTGTATTTCATTTTTAATTCCTTTACTTTTATGTCAGAGTCTGATAGAGACTTATTGACCGAAGCCAAAACACTTTTATCGAAATCATTCTTCTCTACCAAATACTGAATCAAAATGTTTTTAATTTCTTGCTTCGTTAAGGAAGCTTTTGCCTCAGAAAGATCATATTATCCGGCACGTTTAAGCAACTCATCTTTTTTCAAACTATCCAACTGCTTCCGAGTAGGACTAGAAAGAAAAGTCTCCACTTTTAATGACATTGTGAATAAAAGCCTGTTGTTTTCACTAAAAATTTCAAATAAAATGGAAAATAGTACTTGGGATTTAAAAACTAGGAGAATTTTAATTTCAAAAAAACAATTTTCTGAAATATTTTAGCCAAAATTCATATATCCCAAGGACGAGCAACAGGAATTTTCTTTTGTTAAGTGTAGGCTCATACAAAAGTAACAAAAGAAAAGAGTGAAGCCAACAAGCTTTGTAAATTTTAACAAAATAATTTATTTCCCTAGAAAACAAGATAAAAATATGAAATAGGACTTACGGTTTGTTAAAATAATCCAAAAATTAATCCTAGAATTGAAAAATATAAGTCCTATCACTAAATAGTTCTAATTGAATCCAGGTTCGAATCTCAATGAAGATCAAATATGGAAGGTGATGACGTCAGATGAGGTCATTGTACAGAAGGCAACAGTTCCTCGTTGAATCACAATTTATAATGTTCCTGTTAGAATTCCAGAATAAATTTCCTCTGAATGTCTTTGTCCCAGAATTTTTGTAAAGAAAAGTATTTTCCAGGATGAATAAATTATTTTAAATACGAAAATCAACTCAAATGGCAACAACAAGATAAACACCTTGAGCCCAAAGGTACAATTTTACGACTGATAAATCTACTAGAGAGCGTCTGTTTTAACCCATGATTTTAGATCACATGGTGGCTCACATGACAGGCTACGTGATCACTAATTTGAACAGCACAGTAAAAAAAAAAATGCCAATTCGCACGTACGCTAGAATAGCCCCATCTAAGAATCAGATTCCCACACTGGAAATAAATTAAAAAAGAAAGGCTGTTTACAACTCAGCTAACATGTGGGCCGAACATGACCATGGTAATAGCCAATCATTTTCGCTTAGTGTTTACAAAACGTCTCAACCAAGGTGAGCTAAAAATACTGATAATGTAATACCTTTTACATTCAAATCAGGTCAAAACAGAGAAGTGATTTTTCCGAAAATAGTCAAATCCCATGAAAATTATCATTACAATAAAATGTAATGAAACAAAAATAAAATAAAAAAAGAATTTAAAACTAACACACAAGCAAATTAATTACATATTCGTAACAGCATCCAAAGCTTCAGTTGGAATAACTCAACTTTACCATTGGCGACATCATCACCATGTCAAATTGCATTGTTGGTGTGGCCCTTATGGGTTAATATGACTGTATGTGAGTGGAATTGTGGACGAAAACTCACAGCACATGTTAATCTGGCCTTGACATGCTGCAAATCCAATTTGTTGTTATCACTGTTGTTGGAGCATAAAACCTATCTTTTAACTTCCAAGAAAAAATATTGAGATGTGTTGTTAACCTGAAGTTCTACTGGCCCTTTTGTATTTGGCTCCCTACCATTGTACACATAATATAGGTAATTTTGAATGCTTCTGTCTCACAACATAGGGGAGTCCATGTCCCATGTGGTATCGGGTGTATTTTCAAATTGGGTCATTGTTTATATTATTGACTTTGTCTAATACCTTTTGTGAGACAACCATAATCCAAAATCCACTGCCATGTGTGTAAGCATCCAATCAGTACTGAATCAGCCCAGCTTTGTTGGGCAGCTTCACTGATGATTTTACCAACTGACACAGACATCACTGCCTCGGACGAGAGTGCAACCACCTTTAGTTGAACTTCCGGTTGCTGCACCAATCATTGTAGTTGAGCTTGTATCAACTGAAAAGCCTGTGATCTCAGATTGTTCAGCCAGTCCTCAGTAGCACATATGATACTAACAATGACTTGCATTGGAATTTGTTTAGTGACTGGTGCCAGGATTGAGGTCAGAGCCATGAACACATTTGGCATGCCTGTAAACAATCCCCAGACAATACTGCCAAGGCCATTTCCTTAATTTGTCATGTATATGGGTCTTCTCACATTGATGACATGCACAGATGTCACATGTCCACGTACGATCATCAATGTATTAAGCCAATGTCAAAGTCTCCCAACAGAAGTCCAATGCGTGCCTGTCCTGATCCACATAGGAAAAATATGTCTGCAAGTTGAGGATTGCAGCAGGGAAGATACATAAAAGCTGAGACAGTAACTGACAACAAATCACCTGAGGACACATTTAAACAATATGTAACCTTGAAAGGCCATGAGAGAGTCAGAGGCTCTGTAAACTGCTGCTCATAGCATCACAGGTTATATTTACCTGAATTGTAGAAGTGATCCTGAAAATATGTGGCACTATAACATAGCTGCTAATGGGTCCTGCATGCATAAAGCAATGTTCTTCTTTTGGTGACCTTAACTTTTGACCTTTTGACCCCAACTCAATAGGCCTCTTTGTTACTGCAAGTATAAGCCATATAAAAAGTTTGGTAACTGTATACATAAGACAGACAACTCAAGTTAATGTACAGAAATCATTTTTTCTTCTTTCAGTCACTGTGACATTGACCTTTAACTCCCAAAACTGATAGTGTTCTGCAAACCATCCACAATGTCTGGTAACTTCAGATGATGGACAACTCTATTTATTGTGCAGAAACAAAATTGGTAACAGTCAAATGGACAGACATCATAACATAATACATGGTACATGTAGATCAGGAGAACTGAAATTCAACAACTTTCCAATGACCAGTTTTCAGTTTGTAATGACTCCTAATGGTATCAAGTGTTCAACCGTATTGGTTTTGTATGTTTCTTGTATTTAAATTATTAACTGAAAAAAATTTAATGAAATATGAAAGGGAAATGATATTTATAAAAAATCATTGTAACTGGATCCAGATGTTAACCATTGCTCTTGAGCTTCTATGCTTTCTCCTCCAACTGCAACTCCAGTGCTTTTACTTCAGAGATGCCGCCAGGATTTTATCTAATGGGGGGGGGGGATCCCACTTGTCATTAAAATAAGATAGGAGTAGAACAAAAAAGGGGCTGAGTAAGAAATATCCATGGTTCAATATTTACCTAACACTTCATATCCATCTATCCTCTATCCTTCTTCCAGCTACACTTTGTTGGAGTCCTACTGAAACCAAAATCTTTTTAAAAGATGTAGCCTCTAGTTGTTTAAGTATTAATCTGTTGATTTTCTTCTGAGTATAATCTGTTCCTTACCTGTTCTGTGCTAAGACACCCCTAATGAAGAGGCATATACATAACTAACTTAGCCAACAAGTTTGGAAACTGTTCTTTATGGTTATGAAGTGCAATTTTCCACAGCTAACAGGTATTGTCTTTTGGATACTTCTGCTCGAAAAAAAAGATTTTTAAGCAACATAAGTTCTGCTAAAATGTCAGATTTACTATCTGTTCCATAATGCTGTATTTTGAATTATGCATTTAAAGCAGAACCATTAACCTTTTTGGATTTATCTGGGTCTCATTATTATATATTTATAGGGTTTTTTCACTCATAAACCCCAAGATATTATGCCAGATGCTGACTATAGGAACTGAAATCTAAAAATAGCATGTAGTAAAAATTTACAGAAGTTGGAGATCAGCACTGATTTACTCCAAAATAAATGCGTTATCCAGGTGAATCAAAGAATATAAATTCTTGTTACTATTCATCATTTCAATTGCACACAACCTTGCACTGAAAATTGTGTAGCAAATTAAAATTTGAGACAATACATGACAACACTCCTCACCAATACCAAGGGGTTAATCCATGTTTATAAAATACATAATCTAATGCTAACAATCGTCCAGAAGATTATGCCTCTTAAGCTGGTGATCACCTATTAAAGTTATATATCTAGTGTTTGAAAAGTTATGAATTTGTTATACTGTATGCTGATTTTGGTCAAAAAACTGACATACATTTGCAGTGTAACATATTTTCAAGTTTTCAACTGACATCAGTTCTGGTTCTGATTACATGCCTGACCCAATTAATTCGAAACTCAATTTCAGGCAACGCACATCAGCTAAAATTCTCACTTTTATGTCTTTTCCAGCTCCAATAATCTGATATTCTTCATAGCTTTGTAAATTAATTGCCATCATCAATCATTATTTGCCGAACGTAAATGATATCTAAGATGAACAGCGCTGGGATTCAGCCACGTAGGATTTCGAAGGTAGCCCGTATTTTAAACACACATTTGTAAAACTTCCTTGAGGCATTGTTCAAACTATGACAAAATATATTATCCTGGACCCAATGTGCCAGTTAGACTTAGTGAAGTGAAAAAGCGTACATACATTAATTATATCATGTGAAACTGGAGCTGTGCATGATATCCAATTACTTCCTGTGGATTATTATAACAGTGGAATTGTTAGCATATGACAGAAAATCAAACCTTCAGACAACATAAAATAAATGACTCAAAAGTACATTTTTCCATCACATTTTATTTTTTAAGCAAAATCTCCAACATTCAATGACTTTCAATGACCTAGGTAAAATATCAATGTCATTCAAGGCCTTGAATTGAGGTGTTCATTTCTCAATGACTTTCAATGACCTCCAATGACCCTGTGAACCCTGTAAATAGCCCTTCTTTATTGAAGGTGTATAAGAATAGGGAGAAAACCTGAGAAGTTAGCTGAATGATAAAATGCATAGCAAACGTGATAAAAATGTCTCAAATGGTCCTGGAGATTATTACCAGAAAGTATACAAGGTCAGTCAATGCTCTCCCTTTAGCCTGAGATGCCAGCATATGTCTATTCATAGTAATAGTATACAAGGTCAGAGAACTCTTGTCAGATATATATGCTGCATGCCAAAATATGTACATAAATTCAAAATTAGTTTTCAACATGCTCCATATCATAGTGAAAAGTAATGTGCATATTTCAGTCATGCATTACAATTTTCATGACATATCAGTTTAACATTATGTAATATCAATGATCAAATTTTCATCTTCATTTTAATGGAGTTTTTTCATTAAAATGTTCTACCAATTATTTCTGGGAGAGCATCTAAGACCGACAATGAAGTGATCTTCAGCACAAGCATATGCTTAACTTGAAGCCATGGTTTATATCGAACTTTAATGTAGGTTCTATTATTCTCATCTATTAAATCTCAAAACGGACAGGAATTCTGACCCAGATCTTCTTGAAAGGATGGATATCTTCCTCAGTCCATAGGACAGCATTATCCTCTCTATGTCCACTGAAAGAGATATGGGACATGATTGCATGCCAATCAGTATTAAAACAATGACATAACAATTCAAATTTTCTTGCATTTCAATTCTTTATCTTCAATATACACTTTAATTCTCTTCTTTCTTTTTTAAATTCTCAGTACAAGCATCGATTTTAGTACTAAATTGATGCTATAAATTTTTTTAAAAAGGTAGGTGCTGTAAGGGCTCATTTTGGCCCAAAAATTCACCAATTTTCAAAAACACTGTTAATGATGGCAAAAAATGCATAAATATTTTAAAAACAAAATTGAAATTGATTTTTAAAAATTATTTGATATGAACTCATAGGTACGTGCTCATGACATCACACATGGCTATAAAATAGCCATTTTGTGCTAAAATTGCATGAACAACCTTTTATTAGAATACATTTTGGTTCCTGCATGTGGACTAAGTGAAAAACGATAAAATTGAAGTACATCAGTGTTCATCTGTAGCTTGCATCTCTACAACAGTCAAGTATTACCTATATCTAAAGTGGTGTTTTTGCTACAATGAACACATAAAATAATGTTTACATATACTAAAATGATTATGTGTCCATTGTAACATGTATACATACAATATAGTGAAATACTGAAATAAAGATTGAAGTTTCTTTGTAGGTTCATCCAAAACTGCAAATTCTGCCATATTTCTGCATCTTCAAAAATTAGACATTCACACCATACATCTTGCCAATTTTCATGTTTAATGGTTTATTCTAACATGAATGTAAAAGTGGTATACGTCATTTCAAGGTTTAGTTCTATGTTTACATGCTTACAAGAAGACAAATGTTACCATGTCAGCCTGAAATTCAATGCCATATGACCTAGTTTATTTGAAGTACAAGGGTTCCAGAATACAAACTTCATAAAGATAAAATGCTATGGTGCGTAAATGTATATTTACAATGCACCATCCTTAATTACCAAGTCATTCAATATAAAATTTCAAAATTCCCGGAAAATAAATGCAATAATATGGCACATTTTTTAACAAAAACAAAATTTAGAGCAATTTCCTTATTAATCAATGCATATACAGGAGCTTAAGGGATAAATACCATTGTATTAAAAAAAATTGATGAGATAATGTTAAGATCTAACTGGGTATGCCAACACAAGATGTCGGTGATAAGATCATAGGTAAGGGAGTATTGTGCACTGGAACAAATATATTTGAATTGAATTAATGTCTTACTATAATTTTGTTTAATTACACCATCCATTCTGGAGACCCATTTGATATATAATAAGAAACCAGTGTCAGTTTACCCATCGTCTTTACAATAAATGCAAAGTTGATATCCTCTGTTTGTGCAGTAGTAAAATCCGTGCTATATATGTTGAACGAGTGCCACATCCACTATATTGTACTATCTCTCTTATAAAATAAATATTTATAAAAAAAAATTAGGATCAATCATCATCATAAGGAATATTTTGTTTGAATTTTTAATAATATAAGCTAATTTTTTTCTCTGAATGCTACATAATCAGAACAGCATTCATCACTGACATTTTAAACATTTTTAATTCTTCTCCATACACAGTATCATCATTTAGCTATTATTAATGTACAAAGTGTATTCTCTTCAACTTTTGTGAAATAATGATCAAGAAATACATAAATTGTCTTTTCTTGGGCAATACTGGCAATAATTTAACAGAAAGTCAGCACTAAACATATATATGCACGAAGGATTTCTTAATGAAAATGAAAATAAGTGTCAAATGTAATCAACCGAACCTAATGGATATACAAATATTATACATTGTTTCAAAACAAAAATCAAGTGTTATAACTCTTTATTAATTGACTGTTGTGCACAATTTAGGATATATTTTTTGGCAATATGCATTACAGGAGCTGTTTAACCTACATATCTATAATCCACAAATGTTAAGTTCCACAATGGTGAAGAAAACCACAGGCAACTTAATTGTTAATTTCTTTTATTACAAATGGATAAAAATCAAATACATATTTAAGTAAGAATGATAGGCATATTTTGTCTACATATGTTTCATCTGGATCAGAGTATGGGTTGAAAATGACTCTTACAGTACCTACCCCTTAGCTAGGGACACAAACCAATTTTTCCTAGTAAAATATGTTTCTTCGAGCATACTTACCCAATCATAATACCTTAGGAAAACTACTACTACCTCACAAATCTAGATCTCCCAGACACTACTTTTAGCTAAAGAGAGCAAAAAGTTGTCTGGCAGCCTATGTGGCAGTCTGACAGTGATCTCCCCTTAGGTAGAAGACTTGGCAGCGGATGGCACACTCACTATGGTTGTAACGGCAGGGAGGCTTGGAGAGTGTATGTGTATCATGATTGGGTAAGTATTCTCAAAGAAACATAATTTACTAAGAAAAATTGGTATTGTCTTCAAAAACGTTACCCAATCATAATACCTTACAAGAATAGGTAAGAGGTGGTGGGAGGTACATCCCATTACCCTGGAGATATCATCTCCGGTCCCCTAAGGTATATAAGACAGCTTCGAAGTAACCTGACTGGAGGGGACTCCATCTGTAGCGGCTTCTAAGTGGAAAAATCCCTCCCCCATTTACAAATCCAGCAGAAGTCATGAAGCCACCTCTTAAGAAGCTGTCGATCGATCTGGAAGGGTGACCTGTTGAACTGTGGATATAGGTCCTACCAGGTCAAAATGGGCCCTCTGGGATGACAGATCTCTGAGATAAAAGATAGAGAATGTGGACTCCAATTCTCAATCCAACAGCCTGAATGATGTTGGTTAGGGAACAGTTCTGGTCTGATGCTAGGTTGGTGGCAACTGCTTGAACCTTGTGAGCCGAAGTGCGTAATAAGTTTATTTCAACTGGGTTTATTTCATTATATACTGAGCGAACAGCCCCCTTACTCCAGGATGAGATAGTCTGTTCTGATAGATCCTCCTGTCCTTTCATGAGAAGAAGAAAGAGATGTGATCTCCCTCAATGTGACAGCTCTGTTCTATTAAGGCACCACATGAAAACCCGGACTGGTCTTTTAGGTGGCCTTCAGTTGATGTGTCCAGATGAGACAGGTTTTATGACCAAAGTTTGGTTACCCATGGAAGGAAGAATGTTCTTGGCAATGAAAGAAATGCCGTCATGAGTGACACTGACCCGTCTTGTTGAAACTTGCATGTAATTCAGGTCTGCTAATAGAGAATATATTTCGTGAATTCTGCCTGCCATCGCTAATGCCATGAGGAAGCAGGTCTTGTAGGAAAAGGAGTATCAGAGATACCCTTGAAATTGCTTCAAAAGGCGTCTAGTCCAGCCAGTTTAATACCAAGGACAGGTTCTGCTTTGGGCATAGGGTTAAAGTTTTTGCCTGTGTATGCAGAGAGTGAAGGGCCATCGCACCTGAGCGATTCTCTCCACAACTGGTTGCAAAAATTATTTAAATCTGAGGGCCCGTTTGACAGGATCCAGATGTGCAGATTCAGGAGCTCCGGGCAAGGATGAAACAACTGCTGTCATGGTGGCTTGAGTAGATGAAGTAAAACCCAAAATTTACACAGGGTTTCAGCTGCAAGATTGATGAGGTTGTTGATCCACAACTCCTCCCATTGGAGAGGTGAGATGAGGATGAAGTGACAGGCTGATTCCTTTGCTTTCTGAATCACTTTTGGAATCAGAGGTGTTGGTGGGTAGGTAGATGCATTCAGGTTGGTAAGATCAGCAATAGGGTGTCAGCTGCCCAAGCTTTTAGGTCCAGGACAGGAGAGACAAAGGATGGGAGTTTGGCATTCCACCTTGACATAAACAAGGACCACTGGTCATTCCCATCAGGTACAGATCTGAGTGAGAACTGAGGGACGGAGAAACCATTCCTTCTGTACTAGTTGATTGTTCCATGACAAAGAGTCGACCAGTACACTGAGCATCCTGGGATATGGCAAACATGTAGGTGGCTTTGTTGAAGACAACACCACTTCAGAAAGTCCCACACCATGATGCAAAGGTCTGGGGACTGAGGTCCTCCTTGTTGTTGGAGAAAATCACCATTGCAGGATTGGGTCCCTCCTTGTTGTTTGAGATAAGTCACCACTGTAGAGTTGTCGGACAGAATGAAAACTCCCTTGCCAAGCAAATATTCCTGCAACCAGTGAAAGGCTTTCTCACTTTACATCCTCTCCAGAATTAATGATATGAAGATGTCGTTCCTGGGGACAGCATGCATCACTGGCATCCTGAAAGAATGGTAGTAGGCAGGCTCCCCAGCCTACCGTACTTGTATTGGTACAGACTGTAATCTCGTGGACGTGGGGATGTATACCCACCGTGAACCAAGTTAGGTTGCTCCCAATTCCACAGATGGTGCCTCAATTGGGTGCCAATGGTGAGAGGATGGTCCAGTGGGCAAATTTGATGACTCCATTCATGCAGAGGAAACAGCTACAATGTGGTTTTAGTTGACCTAGGACCATGAGGTCTACTGCCACATTGAGCAAACCTAGTAGGCGAAGGGATTCCCATGCAGATAGAATTTCCTCGAAAGTATGGTGCTACCATGGGATGTTTCAATGCCCGATCCTGAGGAAGATGAAATATGTTGCCTGTGTATTGAACTCCCATACCTAGGTGAACAAATCGTTGAGCTAGTACTAGGTTGGATTTTTCCTTTTATATGGGAAGTCCAGATTGGTAACAAGGGTTAACATGTCTTCTTAGAGCTAACTCACTGATATTGCTGCAGGATGTCATCCTGGTAACTTGATGTTGCCGCCACAAAAATGGTCTAGATATGTGTTATTACTCCATTTGTCAGACAAGTAAAGACCCAGGGGCCGATGTTGAGCCCCAATTGGAGTGCTGTCAATTGGTATACAATGTTGTAGGTGAATCGCAGGAGCATCCTGGAAGTCTTGTGAATAGAGACATGAAGGTATGTGCCATGTAAGTCCACAGTGATAGCAAAGTCTCCCTCATGGATAGTGTTCAAAATTCACTCTGGTGTTTCCAGTGGGAACCAACGGGCGTGGATGAATGGATTGAGGGTGCTTAGGCTGATGACCAGACATAGAGAGTCGTTTGCTGTTGGGACCAAGAAAAGGTGTGGAATGAATGATAGAACCCTCTTGGTGCTATATCTGCTTGGTATGTGAAAAAACTGTGACTTTCGATGGCTGGAACTTCGATAGAACGGCTTTCAGAGGTTCGTGTACTATGAGTGGCCTTTGGGTCCTTTTATTGATTTCCTCTACTACTGCTGAATTGATGCTGTGGTTGTGGGAGGGAGGGAAATATGTCTCTTTGATAGCTTGTTGTGGAAATTATCCATTGGGACATTAAACTGAAGGTTTGAGGATGAAGGCTGTGCTCTTAACTTGGCTGTATTGTGGTTCTTCAGGTAAGTGCAGGCAGAGGGCGCTGAGTTGCATTCCACCAATTAGACCAGCAGCTGCAGTTACAGCATTGGCCAAAATCTGTTGAGCAGCTCTGCTCAGTACTCAGGCCATTCTTGAGACTGACTCCTACGCATGCCCTGAGGTATTTGGAGTGGAAGAAGATAAGCCATGTTCCGTTGGTTGGAAGATACCACAGAGAACGAACGTCCAACAATGAAGTCACGACAACGATATTTCTAACTGCTGCATGTCAACAAAGGTCATCTGATCCATACATATGGAGTGTGGCTGTGTCATCCACAAGCAGTAATATCACTGTCAAATGCTGGGGTTCTAAATGAAAGACTGGTTGGGGACAAAGATAGAACAGCCGACAAACTCAGGTCAGAACATCTGTAACTCTCCCAGAGTGAGAAAATGAATGAAGTCAGAATTTTCCATTCCAATGTAAGATCAACAGATGCTGGAGCTCTGGTGCATGTTGTTGATGGAGTGGGAGGAGGAGGACAAAGCTCCAGGTCAGAAAACATCCAAAATGAGGTTCAGACAAAGCTCTGGGGCATTCTAATAAAACAATACTACTTGCATGGGGGGGGGGGTTATAATCGTGTGGGCTTGCACATGATGTTTGAATACCATGTAGGCGCAGAACTATACCAAATGAAGGTTACTTGGCAAAAAAAAGTGACAGCAGACGATCTCAATAAAATGCTACCTGTAGGGAAGGTCTAGGACAGCCTGTAAAGGTAGAATAATTGAAGTATGGTGTTTTAAGGCAAAGGATACCATGGTAAATGAAACTCACCTGTATGTACCAAAAAAGACAGACTTATACATATATAAAGAGTGTCTTAAGACCATAAAGACATGCACACATCTAAATAATGTAGCCTTAACCTAAATTGTGAAGTTGCATACCTGTGTGAGCAATTAAGTACTTGTTAAATATGATGCAATGTTTATGCAGAAAAACTAGACTCAAATGTCGCCTATAGAAACATGCATATGCAGGATGCAACTGAATAAAACATGTATAGGGCACTGACCTGTACATGTCCAACCAGAGCGGAATAAATGCAGAAATGTACACAAGTGTATAAATTACACACACAAAAACCTTCACAGAAAAAGGGAACTGAGGCACCATTATAGAGATGTACACAGT
The DNA here is from genome assembly GCA_016617855.1 of Megalonaias nervosa. Classification (NCBI taxonomy): domain Eukaryota; kingdom Metazoa; phylum Mollusca; class Bivalvia; order Unionida; family Unionidae; genus Megalonaias; species Megalonaias nervosa. Next base: position 23,053 of record JAECUM010017956.1, on the reverse strand, counting down.
AGGTGCAACAATATATATTATGTTGCAATACTTGTAGGGAAAAGGACCAACAGACCATCCATACAAGTAAAAACACTGAAGCTGGTGCCCGGATGCTATTAATGCCTTGGAATAGAAACTCACCAATATGTAATCATTCCTAATGGAATTACACATATACAGGAGTTATATAAGTTCTAGAGAATTGCACGTATAAAATAATTACAGCCAGAACTGAAGGTGAAGTCACTTAGGCTCCACGTGCAAGTAGGTAAATGTGTGATGACAACAAAGCGTTAGCAACATGTAAAGGCAGAACTATGTCATGACTGAAGGAGAAAAAGCTGGAAATATAGATGGAGTATACTTTCCTTAGAAGTGACAAACTCCTCGAACTTGTAGTGGTATATCTTCCATGTAGATTCTGGCTTTTGCGAGGTCTCTTGTCATGAAAGCATGCTTCTTGGTACAATCAGAAGTAGTAACTGAGAGGTTCTTAGACTCTGCCACCAAGTGTTATACCTAAGGGGAGATCACTCTGCCTGACTGCCAACAGGCCAGCAGACAACTTTTAGATCCCTTTAGCTAAAAGTAGTATCTGGGAGGGTTGGATTTGCAAAGTAGTAGTAGTTCTCCTAAGTTAATGTATTTGAAGAAGAAATATGGAAAAACTATCCACATACCCAGCATTTAAATTTTCATCAACACACAAACATTTAATGTTTCTTTTAGATTTTATGTAATGTTAAAGGTAAGTGGTAATATAAAATGTTACATATTCTGCTCATTATAAATTTGTATGAGGCTGCAGGACAAAGAAAGTGGTTGCAATTGAAATTACACACCTACCATATCTAAATTATAGATACATAGCTGAAATATTAATTTAAAATAATTATCTAAAATTTTGACTGGTCCTAATTCAACATAATCACAGCATATAAGGGGTATTGTCCCTGATCACATACTGGTACATGTTAACAATTCACACAGTTTCTGCTGTGCAAATGATCATCTGCATGCTCTAAAAGCTTATGTATGATATTTAAATGAACAGTGGAAGCACTTGTTTAATCTATCTTTGAGGCCAATGCTTCTTTGAAGAGAAAGAACATCTACAAACATGTACACTGTACATTTATGAGTGGAACACAGTTTCGGGAATAAAGAAAATTAGTACAAAAAATCTTATTAATCCAACTAAAAGATGCCTGTTTATAAAGGAGAACCTTGTGAAATGACTTGTCCCATACAAGTCAATGAAAGATTGGTTTCACTTCAGTATTCCAAGCCATTTAACTTAAGGGTTTTTAGAAGCCTGAAAAGAACAGAATTTTGAAATCTGACCTTACCTTCATCATTTTCCTTGATGATAACAAGATAAAACACACCCAAAGGAGACAGAAGGTGGGGCACCAGTGGGAAAAGTCTGTCCATCACTTGACGTCCCCTCTCACCTCCTGCCCAGGAGGCCTCAATGCCATAGCTACCAACCTGACAGGGAGAATTAAAGTAAATCCTGTATAGTGGTCACCCTTGAGACTGGTGAAAAATGACCTAAGTTTGTATACAAGTCATAATGACCTTTATAAATTGGGTCACTTAATTAGGCAATCATTAAAGATGAAGGATTGGAGAACTATGTTTAGCAAGAGAAAGCTTAAGAAGTATTTTAAACAATTCAAGTAAAGAAAATACACAGTAAGTATACTTTCGTGGATTACTAGTATTTTATATAAACCATTAAGATAAACTTTGATTATTTAAGTTAAAAAGGATCAGAGTATTAAGCAAATCTGACAATTTGAGATTTAAAATGTATTTGTGACCATTTGCAATGATCACTGGCTGCACAGAGCAGATATTCATTATATACATGACATTTGTACAGGGCTTGAGTGAATCTGACCACTATAAAGCTGCTGACCTTTATATAGAGGTGATCATTAATACAGAATTGATGTATGAGGTGGTTTAGACAGGAAAATTCCTCAAAAAGCAGAATGCTAAGCCATGTTTCCGCCCAAGAATTCAAACCCCAAGGGCAAATTTTGAAACATTCACTATCAATATTATGAGGTGTCATTTTTCTCAGATTTTTCATGCAGAATCACTGGCAAAACAAATGTTGGCAAATTGTACACACATTAAAATGAGACACTTTTTTAAAAGTCTTTAAACAGTTACTCTACAATTTGTTAACTGCTTCCTAACTGTAACTTTGATATAAAATACAAAGCTGGTCACAACTTGTGTTTCCAGCCCACCCGCAAGCTTTAATAATGGACCTTGTATAGTTGAGCCAGAAAAAAGGCATATATAAAAGGACAGCGAAAAAAATTAGCATTAAGTTTTATCAAGGGAGTAGTGGGATGTACAGCTGAACATGTATCCAAATGCCAGTGTTTTTTTTTCAAACTTCTGCCATGGCAGGCTTGACAAAATCTTGTTCCTTTTGAAACAGAAGCTGCTATGAATATAACAGCATCTATGTTGCTCCTGCCATGATGACTTCAGTTAGGTTCACCAAACACATTCATGCAGTAGAGGTGTGTACTGTGAATTTACTATATTTTGTGGATAAAAATTTTTGTGCTTGCCACAATATTCAAGGTCCAAACAATCAATTATCATTCTGTGGAAACAATAGGACCCATCCCCAATCCATGAATTTTGGACCAATGAAAATGTTCTTTTCATTAACATGTCAAGAAAAATGACACCCAAGAAAATAAACGAATCCACTGTATCTTGTATCACTTTCTCAAATGGGCACACTGTGTTAGTTACAAACTATAATGAGATAGATGGTCAAATTAGAGATGGATACTGGTTATATCTAGCATTAACTCATTCTGCTTTATCTTTTGGGTATGTTTATTGTGTGTCTTGACAAAATCTGTATGTTACGAGTCTATGCTCTTAAGATAAGTAACAGAAAAGAGTGAAGACAACAAGCTTTGCAAAATTTAACAAATAATTTATTCCCCTAGAATACAAAGTGAAAAATAGGAAAAAAGAACTTGCAGTATTGCAAATTAAATCCAAAAATAATCCAAGAATTAAAGACACAAGTCCTAGTAATAAAAATCCCTGAATAAATTTCAGTTCAAGTACCAAAGAGATTTAAAATTGAAGGTGATGATGAGTCTGTTATGGTCTGCATCATACTGATGTGTCAACAGTCTTGTTGAATCACAGAAATATTATTCAAGGTTTGAATTCAGTATAAATTCCAATGAATGTCTTTATTCAAAAATTTTGTCAGAGCACTTTTGTATTTCCTGAGAAAATAATCACTTGAATTCAATAATTTGAAGGAAATAAAATTCAGCCCAAACTGGTCACAACATAATACAACTTAAAGTGTCAGATGTTAAAGCACAACTGGTAAAATCTTGACAATCACATGATAATATAGTTCTCTGTTAGACCTCAGGTCACAAATTAGCATTTTCTGAAAGCAACCATTACCCAATGGAAAATAACTGTCTAGCATGATCTAATGAGCCTTGCTTACTTACAACATAATAACTTATTAAATTTATTTGGGGATCTCCAAAACCCTGACCATGATCAACATGTTTATGCCTTCTTGTTTACTTGAATAATAATTTGGTCAATGAGCTCATACCCACATAGAATAATGAAGCTATTATTAGTTGTTTACATCAATGAAATAAAATAAAAAAAATCAAAAAAAAAAATCAATCAGGTCAAACAGAACTGAACTCAATGCTGGACAAGGTCAAATCCAGTAAACAATGTTACATTATAATAACATGTAATGGAAAATTTTTAAAAGTAACAGACAAACAATTAAATTAAATATACAAAATACTGTATTTATATTTACAAAAGACATGTTTATTATTCTAGGAATGACAGACCAAGATGCACTGATTCTCATTCTGGGGAGGATTACTACCCCTATAGTATTTCTTGCATTTAATTACTATAGGTTTCCTGGCCAAATTGTTGACTTGACACCATACTTCATTACTAATGGTCACAAATCTCTGTGTTGGCCAAGCTGTTCTAAGCAGAACAAATTTAAACCATGATGTAATAAATGATCACATAGCTCAATTCTATGATGTTTTTAGTAGTATACACTCTCCAGTAACCACAATGAACATTAATTAACATGCAGAAAATACTCACAGACTATAGTTTTCTTGAGCTATGAAATGTTGGCACTGTAACAATGCATAAAAGACAAAAGAATAAAAAGAAAACTCTTTTTTATAATATCAAAGTAGAGGGCCATGTGTACTATAATAAGCTAAAATAAACCAGTAAATAATTATTTATTTTTTATTTTAAATATGCACCAGTCGTTGTTATTACTGACCACCCACAGAAGACACATTTTACTGGGTTGAAGTCACAGGCTTTGAGTAACCCTGAAGTCACAACCAGAATGACCCCTGTCAGAAGCATAGTTTATGCATTAGTAGTTACACTGATTAATCACTAAAGCTGAGGCCTCACATGAAATGTATGCAATCCAATCATTCAATCCCTTTTCATTCACATGTTCAATACATATCTGCCTGATCAAGGTAAAATATCAAAATATACAATGTGGTCATTAATATGGAAAGTTTACCACTGAATACACATTTATTCCTAATTCAAACTGCATTGATCTGAAAGGTCTGTACTGTATTTACTGTATATACTGGGACACGATAAAATAATAATTTTTTTTTCCTGTCCCAGAACTTATGGCGAAACTTTGTTCACCAAGGTCACATGTCCCATGACTTAAGAAATGAAATAAATTTGTATTTAATTTGTGCTCCCCCCACACTGCATGTTGCAATAATAATATATAAACAAAACGCTCATTTGATAATAAAAAGAACTAACCTCGTATTGTTATCATTTATTCCTTTTTTTCATCATGAGCATTAAAGAATAAACATATCCACGAACTTGTTATATGTAGCGTAGGCTTCCATACTGTAGCATGTATCGCTTACATCCCATAACACACAACCCATTGCTGACTGACACGAACATTGAGAAACAAATCGTGCTTGGTTGTGCTCAAAGGTTTGTATATGTTATCTGACTGAAAACAGGATCCAACAAAATTGCAAATGAGTGGGAAATAAACAACCAATATCCTGAAGACAACTGTCATTCACATATGACACGGTGTTAAGTGCAAAATAACCAAGACTGAATTATATCCAGGTCAACTATATGACAGTATCTCGCAAATAAAAATCATTATTTGAAAACACATTCACTTGAGTGCATGTGACAATCTTTTCACTAGCACGGGTTACAAAAGTATCATTAAAGCAAGTTATTGCTGTTTATATTATTTACCTGCACAAATCAATGCCCGTTTGTATTAATTATAACTACAGATGCCAAACACATAGAAGCCTGGGTGGTGAATAAACAAAACTGGCAGAGAGCAGTAAACTCATTCTTTGAACTTACCGACAGGACATCAAAGAAAAAAGTTATTTTTACTACAAAGCAAGCTGACCTCGGAAGCCCACATTGGATACTCTGAAGCAGGTTTTTCTTTTTTTTTTCAAAGGATATCAATGCAAAGTTATTTTACTGCAAAGCAAGCTGACCTTGGAAGCCATCTTTGACTTTTTTTTTTAAGTATGCAGATTTTTTTTTTTAACATACAAAGATGGCCGAGATATGGAAGCTAACTTAAGTTTCTTTTCACTGGTATTCGGGGGAATTTTTAAAAAAAAATGAAACAATGGAACAGATTTTAAAGTTGCACAATATAGTACTTCATGCACAGACATTGATGACCCAGCATCACCCAGAAGATTTGGAGAAAATAAAATCATTTGATGAATTCATAAAGGCCTGAAGAGAAGCAGATGATTTCACTAACAAGAGGGAAATAATTAACTGATATCTTGAAGACGACTGCCATTCATGCATGATACAGTTGGTGCAAAATAACCAAGACTGAATTATATCCTGGTCAACTACATGAGAGTATCTCGCAAATAAAAATCATTATTTGAAAACACATTCACTTGAGTGCAAATGACAATCTTTGTGCTAGCACGGGTTACAAAAGTATCATTAACGGAAGTTATTGCTGTGTATATTATTAACCCGCAGAAATCAATGCCCATTTGTATTAATTATAACTACAGATGCCAAGCACATAGAAGCCCGAATGGTGAATAAACAAAACTGGCAGAGAGCAGTAAACTCATTCTTTGGACTTACCGACAGGACTTCAAAGACAAAGGTTATTTTTATTACAAAGCAAGCTGACCTCGGAAGTTGACTATAGATTCTTTTAAGTGTGCCAATTTTTGTTTTAAAATGTACAAAGACGGCAGAGATATGGAAGATAATTTTTCACTGGTGTTCATGGGAATTTTGAAAATAAATTTAAACAATGGAACAATTTTTAAAGTGGCACAAAATAGTGCTACGTTCATGGACATCAATGACCCGGTGTTGCCCAGAAGATTTGGAGAAAATAAAATCATTTGATGAATTTGTGAAGGCCAAAAGAGAAGCAGATGATTTAACTGACAATATGATCATTAATATGGATGAAATTCTAGTGTACTTTGATCTCATTCATGGACAGAAAGATGGAGGTCAAAAGCATGAGAATTGGCACGACTGGTGCAGATTTGAAGAAAAAAATCTGACTTTAGTCCTTGCAGTTTCCACTTCAGGTGATGTGTTGCCTCTAATGATAATTTTTCATCATATGAGAGAGCTAAAAAATAATATTCATGCACCAAATGAATGGATCGTACATGTGCAGGAGAAGGGTTGTGTTCATGCGATAATGCTGCAGTGGATCAAAGAGTTTTATCTCAAGTACACAGTTTTATATATTTTAAAACAAAATTTCAGTTGGAGTGCATTTTCCGACATGTAATTTTCAAATGATTTAAAACGTGTCCCACAACTTACAATTCAAAAGAACGATCTGCCCCAGAACATATAGCACAAAAAAAATTACTTTTGAAATTTATTTATGCTGTCCCAACAAATACGGTGTCCCAACATATACGGTAAATATTTTAATATAGAAGTGAAAAATCTATGTCTTCATTAGCTAAATACAAATATTTAACCTATGTTAGTAAGTGTGTTTGTGTGTGATTTTGATTTTTGCCGCAGACATGTAGCATGATGTCCCACCCAGTCACATTATCCTGACACCAGGCTGACCAGTCCTAACACTAAACTCTTAATGCTGAGTGCCTAGCCAGGCAGCTATTATATCCATTTTTATAAGTCTTTGGAATGATTTGGCCAGGGTTTGAACCTGCAACCTCCTGCAGCCAAGGCGAACACTTTGACCACTAGGCCACTGGAGCGGTCATGTTAGTAAAGCATAAAATGAATGTCACTGTGATTTTCTTTGACTGTAGTACTGACAGATATGCATCCAATTAAGCTTCTTGATTCTAACATAAACAGCACCCAATTAATGAATTTTAAACATAAACTTTTAAACAAAGTCAGTGAAACTGAAACTACATTTTGCAGAGACCTCTTTTTGCAACAGTGGAGAAGTACTTCAGAATGAATTCCCTCACCAACTTTCATGATTTTATGTAGGATAGTATGTACACAACATACCAGAAACCAATTTGGTCATAAGCTAAACACAAAAACTAAATCAAAGCCAGTAAAAAAAAAAATTAAATATGGGTTATAGTGACCTTCTGTTGTTGTTAAGGGTGTAATACTAACAGAAATGCATATCATGATTGATTACATATTCTAGCATGAACAGTGGTATGAGTGTTTTTTATGCTCTTAAAATAAGTAACAGAAAAGAGTGACAAGCAACAAACTTTGTAAAATTCAACAAATAATTTATTTTCCAAGAATACAAAGTGAAAATGAGAAAAAAAACTTACGGCATTGCAAAATGAAATCCCAAAATAATTCAAGAATTAGAGACACAAGTCCTAATAATTTAAAGTCCTGAATAAAATTCAGTAGAAGTCCAAATTAAATCCAAACCTGAAGATGACGATGTGTCTGTGGTAGCTTCTAGAATGTTGACGTGCCAACAGTCTTTTGTTAAATCACAGTAATATAATTCTAGGTTTGAATTCACTATAAATTTTAGTGAATATCTCTATCCAAGAATTTTATCAGCGCACCTGTGTACTTCCAGAGAAAATAATCACTTAAATTCAATAATCTGAAGAAATAAAATTCCTGCCAGAAATTAAATACTGAACACAACTTATATTACAACTTGATTGTGTTAGGACTTAAAGCACGAAAGAAAAATCCTCTCAGTTTCAAGAATATATAGATCTCTACTTGACCTCAGGTTACAATTAGCATTTTCTGAAAAAAACTATTAACTAATGGAAAATAACCTGTTAGAATGATCCTGATGTTTACAAAATAAAAATATTAGTTATTATTAGAAACCAGAACCTGGACTATATAAAAAAAACAACATTTACTTCAATTAATAATAATTCTGATTTTAAACCCATACACATAGAGAATAATTTAGCTATATACTACTTGTTTACCAAAAAAATCAATTCAGGTCAAGCAGAAATGATCTCAATTTTGGACAAGGTCAAGTCCAACATACAATGTTACATTACAATAACATGTAATGAAATGTAGAAATTAAAAGAAAAAAAAAAAAATAACAAGTAAACAATGCAAATTAAATATACATAACAACAGTGCCTGAAAAATGAACATCAAACACAACAATTTAACTCAGGTTAGTGAAGTGTAAATCATTGTCTGTAATGATCTACTTCCACAATGAGGGGTGATGCTCATTAAGATATACCCACTTCCAAGTTTCATCACTGTAGATTGGATAGTACTAAACAGCACACAAACAAACCTATCTGGTCATGAGCTAAATGCAAAAACATAACCTAAGCTAGTAAAATGTGAAATGTTGACCAGTTACCTTTATTATTTGGGCGTGGTACTAACAGGGATGCAAACAATCATCTAGTTTAATGATTCCAACATGAACAGTGCTTGTGAAATAAACTTAAAACACAAAACTTCTGTGAAGCACAAAATAATTGGTCACAGTGACCTACTTTTACAATGAGGGTGTAGTCCTCATAAAGGTGCACCTGCTCTGCAACCTTCTTGATTCCAGGTATAACAGTGTGTATATGTATACATGAGGCAAAATAAACCATAGTTAAATGTAACATAACAAAGAATGGAAAAGAATGTACAAATAATGTACATGTACGCACAAGTGTTAGCCCGTTTAGTTTTCTCCCAAGGGTGTACTTGGTATGAAACCCACACCTTGCCACTGCCTATGACATAGGGACAGAAAATGGTACAGATGCAACAAAGCAGTACATATGTATATCCTTTAATATGTGTGGCTGATGACAATGTTGGTGGTAGTATTGCTTTACTCTGTAATACAATAATTTTCCCGTACTTCATAGAAGCAAACTAAAAATACTTCCATAAATACTATAATGAAAGTTATAGAAAGGATGATACAAATGTGCTTGTCTTGTACTGAAACATTAATTGTGCCAATATTATGACTGATGTTTCATGGAAAATAGATCTTGTCATATTTAGGACTTTTGAGAATTTTAGATGGCTTGTCAAGGCCAAATTACATCAACATTCTGTCTCCTAAATTCACTTACTTGTCAAGGCTGTGTAAACCAGTATTGTACTTAACCTTGAACAAACTAACCTCTTCTGGTGGGGTGATCACATATGGTGGGTTGAACAGGAGAATATCAACCTTGTTTTTCAGCCCATCTTGAAATGCACAAATCTATATAAAAGATTCAGAAATATTGAGCATTAATAGAAAAGCACACGAATATCATTTCTCACTATGTCAAAGCAAAATTTACAAATATATTTTCCATGTAAAAAAAATGAATGCAGCCTATATAGGAAAAACATATTGCTGAATTATCATTTATGACAATAATTGATATCAAATTTTTCAAAAATTATTGAATTTGTGACATTGATAAGTAGTTCCTAAAATTCTATAGTTTGGTGTATTTTAAACTTGTCTACATCCCTGCCATCATAAAATGTACATGTCCATTTTTCAAAGATTGGAGGTACAAGTTATGCATCTTTATACTTGTATTCAGATGCCAGAAATCAATAATGAAATTTTAAAGCAACACAAGTTAGGTACATCAGGGCTCAGGAAATTTTTTCCAAGTACTTGTCCCTGGGATAAGTGAGATGCAAAAGTTACATGTACTCATCCTTATCCTGGTCATTGATTTACTCAATGCAGCAGATTTCTCCATTAAAGTACATCCATAATTTTCCTGATGTACTTGATGCAAGTTTCTTGCTAAAATGGGTCAAAACCATGAAAATATCATGCTCACAGTGACATACAAATGATGGAAAAGACAGCTCAGGTCACGAGCTTTTACTTCAAAAGTGGCAAAATTTTAACTGACCCGACTTTTAGCATGCAAATGGACAAAAATAACAACTAATTAACAAATTGAAGTTTTTAATATTAAAATATGTACATCACCTCATCAAGTCAATCCATTAACAGTAATGTGTTGCCATTTACACTCTGCTTATATGTACCACAATCGTATGTAGCATTTCTTAGATCATTACAGGATTATACAGGTGGCAGTCCTCAACAACGTTGATCTTAACACTCAGGAAATGATATAACGTTAATGGATTCAGATTTCCTCAAGAGTCAGCCTGAATTTTCCTCAGAATGGAAAGTGTCCTTTTTAGTGTCTGCATTGGAATGTGGAAATATCACTACATCTGTATTGATTCCACCAAAAAGTTTAAATAATTTCCAGTCTGTGGGCAAATTCAGATTGTTGACTGCTTGATATAACTACACACGACTGGTACTGTCTGGGTCTAATTCTAATATTTTTTTAATGTCAGCAAGATTCTTCACAAGAATTACAAATACACACATTATACCTTCACACCTTTGTGACTTTAAGCCTAATGTGCAGACACCTTTGTTGTTATCATTATAGCGATTATCACCAAACTTTAATAATGACAATCAAATCTGGTAAATGAATATCACTTAGTAGTATTATAAACTGAGACAAAGATCCAGTCATCCTGGGCATTACAGATCACAATGGCAGTTAGAGAAATGTACTTTAATTTGGTTCTCATGTTTACAAAGGATTAAATCAAGTTCAGTAGCGTATATATCAGTTTTTGCAAGGCACTCATTCATGGTAATGTAATGGTAATTCACCCTAAAAATCATCATCACTGTTCACGTTCTCCAGATAGTCACTCACGAGAAATTATGTTCAGCTATAAAGTTGGAAAATAGGTGTCTTGGCATGTCTAACTTTATTCACATTTGATGCAGATTCCATGAACATGGATTTCAGTGATGGTATATTTGTTGTCATAGTTAATATGTTTATATGACATCTGAACTCTGCATGACATTTGAAGTCATTCTTGCCACCAAAACAAACTCTTAAAATCAGCTTTACAGGAACAGCAAAATGCATATTTATGTACTTTTAAACATGATTGCAACCACTGAAATTTAGGTTTCCAACTATCATTGGATTCTGTGATATTTTGGTTGCTTGGGTTTTGATGTTTTGACATTGGCATACTTAGACATCTCGACAAACGTGAAACATCAAAGTCAAACTGACCCAGTGTTATGCCAACTGAGCGCTTGTATAACCCAACCACAATCAATTAATATCTTTATCCTGACCAAATTACTTTTGATCATACAAAGTATAGACTCGAATCCATCTCGACAACTTAAAACACTGAATCAGAACATACCATGCGGAGAGATTCCAAGTAATGTCTATTGTTTCATGCTGGTTGGGGTCTTTAGTAACCCAATCATGATCAATTAATGTATTTAATCCTTTCTGAATTACTTCTGCTCACACACAGTATAATCCACATTGCTAAACTTCAAATAATGAAGTCAGCCGACCATGCCAACAGGATCAGAGGGTGAAATTAGCAACTACATAGTCTTGCCCTTCACAGTTCACAGGCAGTATTAATCATAAATATACTACATTGGAATCAGAACATGAAAAAAGGTAATTAATTAGTTTCACTCATAGTTTTGTGTATGTGAGAGATTTCAGTGTGTGACAGAAGACATTCCTAAACTTAAACAACTATTACCGTGCACGAGGTTCACATGTATGTGATGAAGACAGTGGGTTTAAAACTAGAATATATGCACCTTAAATAAATATATAATATGACATAAGGTCTGTAACTATAGAAATTGAAGTTGCACAAAGAGACTAGAATTTTAAAAGGTGTTCATGTTTAGAGTCCCACCTTTCAGTAATCCAGACATCATTTTAATGTGGAGAAAATTTCATTTTTAGCATGCTATCACACATCTTTATGAGTTGGATATGGGAGAAGTTAAGAGAAAGAAAATGTCACACTATTTTGAAATTAATTTTTTTTCCTGTCTGGTAGTGTTACATTCACCCAAGATCACTATATTTTCAAAGCTATGCAACATTGTTTTATTAATACACTGTCATGCCAAAGTAAAAAATCCAGTAGCTATTTCTGTAAGTATGTAATTACCTTTAACAAGAAAATTTATCAGCAACTTGAATTTGAAAGAAGAATTCCAAACAATTCTCAATTTCCACAAACTTTCATGTTAAGTAATCCATTTCAGTCAACCTCCACATTTAGAAAACTAATCAAGGGCATATTAAAGAAGCACTTGCTGATTAGCCAAAAGAAATGGAATGTTTCTGCATCATGACCTCAATCAAATTTCGATTAATCAGCTGTTGTCTCTACATTATGAGCTTTATAAATATATTACAAAGACATGTGTGAAAGCTGATGGGGAATCAGCTGAGACACTTAAAAAATACTTATTTCTAATATAAGTTGGCAACATTGTTCATGTGACAAGATATTACGTACTTATTGAAATGTCTGCTGGCGTCTTTATGGTGACAGAACAATTTATCAATAAAGCTTTTTGGACTAAAACACTACTTTGAGATTATTGAGGACTCATTCAAAGATATTCAGGATTGTATCATTATGATACATCAAGACAATCAAGACTACTGAAATTCAGAATTCATTCAGAACATTCTACACTTTTGGACTTGTGATAATTTTGGATTATTTGGGATTTTATTCACAATACTGTAAGATCTTCTTAAGTTTTCACTTTGTGTTCTTGGAAAATAAATTATTTGTTAATTTTACTGAACTTGTTGGTTTTGCTTCTTTCTGTTACATGGTTTAAGACCAAGTAGTCACAACAATAGTCCAAGTATAACAACAACAATCCATTCCACGGTTTAGGAATTATGACCATACAGGGAAACTTTAAAACTTAAACCAGATTTTCAGACGATATTGACATTGGTCATATAAAGGGCAGAGGTGTGTAAATAAGACTGGGCAAAGCTTCCTGATTCTACAGTCCCAGCATGATTGCTATCAGGGTTTGGGACTTATGACCATACACAACTTTAACCAAAACCTTAACCAATATTGCTGCTGCTGCTACACCTATGTTCAAGCACTCAAGACAAAAATAGTGTCACTCAAATCTATTTGCCCCAAATGCAGTCTTTTTTCAGACATACTACTCCTAACACCATTGAAAACAGAAATGGATTCAGATATTTATTACGTCTATTTTTTTTAGACAAGGGAAGCTAAATTAAATTTCTAACCATTCACACATTCTTATGATGTTTCTGACTACTGTCCTTTATCAGGTACAACTCCACTCTTTCAATCACAATTTCTTCAAAGTTGTCAAATCCTCTTCTTTGTTATCTTCATCCATTTTGAAATCTGGGACATTAAGATGTCATGACAACATCATCCCAGTGTTAGGATCATCAGAGATTTTTTTTATCTGATGTCTGTTCTTAGTGGATTCATTATTTTTAATTTATCTCTCCTTTCACTTTATTTAAGCAATCTATATTCCTTGTTTTCTCTGAACTTTTATTACAGGCTGGATTTGTGTTTGTACAACACTGTAAAACCAAACAAGCTAAAGTCAAAAATGTCCAAAAAAAATTGAATTTTTTAAAATTATGGCATGAAAATCTATTCAGGTCATCTACATTTGCATAGAGGCAAATTTTCATTTGTCTGCCTATAGTGTTTTTTGCTTAATCATTCTGAAAAAGGTTACTGTGTTCAAACAATTAAAAAAATATAATTTAGCTGGACGAAATTCTGAACATGTGGATTGAAAATCTACTCATGTCATCTCATATATGCATACAAATACGCCTGCTATGTTTCATTTGTCATTTGTCTACTTTGGTTGGTTTATGTAATCTTGCTAACAAGCTTCTCAGGATGGAAGAACATAAATGGATTGGCAGGATCAAATACAGATGTCTCCACTGCAAAAAGGTGCTTAAAAAACTTGTGAGAATAGAGAAGTGTACCGAGTGATCAACTCAATATTTCTTGAGAATGACTAATCTTGGATTCAATTATCTAGAGTTGTACAAAGGCAGAAATAAACTTTAACCAATACTGGCATTAAATCACTGCAATTTAATGATAACAAATGAACAAGGCATTACCAGGTCAGATACAGCTGACTCAACCTGAACTTTATTTATAGTTGCTGTTTTTCTGCTGACCTCAGCTGCTCTAGGATTAATGTCTGTACATCTGCCAAAATTAAAAAATAAACACATCAAAATAATCATAATAAGAATAGAATGATATTAGCTACTATATATACTCATTTTTAAGTCCTGTTCAAGTATAAATAACATAGGCCCTGATCAGCTCTATAAAATATGCCTGCAAATCAGGGTCTATATTTCTTGTTCTACTGAATACTCCTAAGAAACAGCACATATCCTATCCTGCCAGCACATAAAGCACCAGCAGATCTGGATCTATCTGTGCAGTTTGCAGTTGGACTCAACTTAACTATGGTAGTTAATCATGGATGAAGTGAACAATGATTCAGGCTAATCCATCAAAATTATCTTAAGCATTTTATCGGCATGGCCATAAAGCCCCCCACCCCAATGAAACAAGATTTTAAACATGGTATCAAATGTAATCAACTCATGCAAAATGTCAAATGGAATAATTTCTAGGGTTTTTTTAAATGAGAATTACTCAGTTGAAAAGAGTTGGAACCAACATACAATTGATATCATCCTTCCTTGATGCCCTTCACAAAAGGGGTAAGTTTTACATAAAGACATCAACACATACACATTCTTTAGGCTTGCCAACATCCTTTAACTGGAATGGCCTTGAGTGAATGTTTTGCTCATACCACTGTACTTCATGAAATAATGTCATCTGAATGAGCAGGACTAGCACTATTCTAATCTTTATTTAGAGTCAACTTATCATCATACTTATTAGTAACAAATGTAGAATCAATTTCACAGTGATGAGAAAAAGTTTGAATACCATTTTTGGGGGTAAGTGTTACGCGTCTATCCTCTTAAAATAAGTCACAGGAAAGAATGAAAGACAACAAGCTTTGTAAAATTTAACAAATAATTTATTTCCCTAGAATACAAAGTGAAAATGAGAATAAAAGAACTTATGGTATTGTGAATTAAATCCCAAAATAAGTGTAATCCAAGAATTACCATATATACTCGCGTACAAACTGAAGAATTTAGGAAAAAAATAAAGCCTTGAAGAAGGGGGGTTGGCTTATCTGCGGGCCAAGGTCTAAGTCTGAAACTTTTAGAGCTTTTCTTCTTGATTACCAGTATTTATTGTTACTGTCGATTGCTAAAGATGAGATCACATTTTTAATGATGCCACAAGGCTCATGTGATATGTGCTGTCTTGAAGTGAAACAAGTATTTTTTCTAACTTTACTGGTAGGATAAGGAATGAAAAACATGTATTACCATACTTGACTATATGACAGCTGTCCACCCACCAGAAAATGCAGCCATACATGTTATTTAAGCCATGGTGGTATGTGTATTTTCCAAAAGAACCGCCATATTAGTAATCTCTCAATGAAGTATTTAACCCTCAACTTATCAGTAATCATTAAACTCTGCGGTACTGTACAAATGCACGCTAGCTTATTTCAGTGTTAATATGAAAAGAAACTACGGTAAATAAAAAGATTTAAGAATTATGATACTGAAGATATTTACAACACAACCGTTTTGGTGTGGAGAGTCATGTACATGTACATGTACAATAGTCTTACAGCAACCATAGCGAGAGGCTCCATAGGGGTTTGTTGCACACGCGCCTAGGAAGGGTAAATAACAGGTAAGTAGCATATACGAGTCAGCATGATTAATTGTTAAAAATATAATTTGAGGGATTTCTTTTTCAAGCACACAAGACAGATGAAGTCAAAAAGGCCGCAAAGAAAATGAAAACGACATTGGCTGTGATACCGGGAGGTTTAACATCAGTGTTACAACCTCTTGATGTCTGCCTTAACAAGCCATTTAAGGACAGGGTACAAAAGATGTGGTCCGAATGGGTTTGTTCAGGAGCAGTGAAGATGACAAAAAGCGGGAATTTCACGAGGTCAGACCTCGACTTGGTCGCCAAGTGGGTCAAAGACGCATGGGACTCAATTCCATCGGACATGAGTGCCAAATCTTTTCAAAAGTGCTCTATCAGCAATGCCATGGATGGAACTGAGGATGATGCCATATTTGAATCAGACAATGACGAGGAGAATGAGAAGCAGAACAACACACTATTGGATGACACTGATGACAATGACAACATATACAATGACAGCATGCCCATAACAGAAGCCAAGTTTTATGAACTATTTGGCAATTCTAATACTGAGCCAGATTTTGAAGGATTCTGAATGTGATAAAACTTTTATAATTCAGGATTTTAGTATGAGGACGTTATTATTTCAATTATTATTTAACACTGAAGATAAATTGTTTTTATTTCAACATATAAATTAGTTTCTTACTTTCATTTTCGTTAAGTTTGAAGATAATATTTATTTTAGTAATGTGATTTGCCTAAATAAATGTACCAGTATTTAGAACTCACTTTGTGCATTTTGTGATGTAGTCGTGAACTTATGGGTCGGCTTATGCACGGGTCATGCAATTTTTCCTATTTTTACCTAGTCAAGTTGGGGGGGGTCGGCTTATACGCGAACGGGCTTATACACGAGTATATACGGTACAGACATAACTCCTAGTAATTTAAAATCCTGAATAAAATTCACTAAAAGTCCAGAAGAAATCCAAAACTGAAGACCACAATGTGCCTTTGGTAGTTTATAAAGTGTTGATGTGTCAACAGTCTTTTGTTGAATGACAGTAATATAATTCCAGGTTTGAATTCACTATAAATTCCAGTGAAAATCTCTATCCAACAATTATATCAGAGCACTTTTGTATTTCCAGAGAAAATAATCACTTGAATTCAACAATCTGAAGAAATAAAATTCAGCCCAAAATTACTGGTGACAACATATAATACAACTTGATTGTTCTAAGACTTGAAACATGAATGAAATAATTCTCTCAGCTACAAGATTAAATAATTCTCTACTTGACCTCAGGTCACAATTAGCATTTTCTATAAAAAACCATTACCTACTGGAAAATAACCTTCGAGATTGATCCTAATGCTTACAAAATAAAGACCATAACCTGGATTACACTCAGGAAATTCCAAAACCTAGACCCTTCTCCTATTAATAATGATCCTGATATTAAGCCCATACACAGAGAGGATAATTTAGCTATGTATTAGTTGTTTACACAGAATAAAATTTTTTAAAAAATCAATCAGGTCAAGCAGAAATGAACTCAGTTTTGGACACAGTCAAGTCCAACATACAATGTTTCATTACAATAGCATGTAATGAAATAAAAAAAATTAAAAAAACTAACAAACAAACAATTAAATTAAATATACATAATAGTAAGAAACTTACAGATACAAACAGCAGTTTCCAAGAAGCTGGGCCAGATATGTTATCACAATGCCAGAGCCTGATCCAACTTCTACACAGACAACAGGGCTGAAAGAAAAGTTCAATACTTCTTTAGCATGAAACATGAACAAACAACTGATATACTGAGTTTTCCCTCATTGATAAGATGTTGTCATGTTAAGATACATTGCAAAGGAACCTGTCATTCAAAATTTCTTGATAACAAATATTTCTTTTGTATATATACATATATTTAAGCACTTTGCAGTATATGGCTGTATTTGAGTTATATTTAAATAAAGGCCATGTCTGCTACAAAGTAAGTGGCACATATTCACAATGCTTGTGCTAATCAGTAATCTCCATTAAAAATGTATGTACTATGGAGCAGTTAATATTCAGAATTTCTTCCTCAGCTCCTTATTAAAAACAAGTGGGCTGATATCACTCTCCTGCTGTGTTACTGGTATATATAAGCTTGTGAAAGCAAATTTCAAAAACAAATCATAAAATTACTGAAACCGTGGAGTAGAAAAAAAGTTTGTGGCAATTTGTTGCCACAATGTCTAATAGGCCTATAAAAAATATGCAGGTTTCTGGTTTCATGCTAAAAGAATTGGGTTAGCTAGTCAAAATGAGATTGCATATTATTCATTTATCCCCCTCCATTTACCAAAACTGAACCACAGCTGAACAACCTAATTTTATTTCTTTGAGAAAAGACATCAGTTTTGTTTAACAACATGATGTTATACAATAGTTACATATGCACCCTCTACATAATTACCTATGTAAGTTGAATTTGATAAAACCTGCTGTAAATATTAAATTACCATGATTATTGAAAACCATTTAAATACAGCCCTGACCAAATTATGGTTTCTAATCCATGTCCAGTAGGTACTAAAAATTACTGGAAGAAACAGTGACTTAGTGAGTAATTTTTGACCTTATCCATGGCAGCAGTGGGTGTGACTATGAATAAACAAGACACTACCAAATCAAGATATACATCAGATTAAAGTTGCATGAAAATACCGTCATTGGTTCAGATGTTATACATGCACATGGACAGAAATCACAGATTTATACATTATCACCCATGCAACAGAAAAATCTATCTGTTTTGCTAACCTTACTTTTCTTATTTCAGTCTAGTTGTCTCAATCATAGTGTCCAGGCACAAGGAACTACTTCTAAAAAGAAGAAACCCCTGTTGTCTTCTGCTGTGCCCAAGGGAATTATTATAAAATCAAACAACAACAAATACATAACAACAAGAAATTCACTCATAAAGCCACTTAAAAGTCTCTCCAACTCTGATAACACAATCCAAAACATTCTGTGAGAGACAGACACCCCCCCCCCACATTTGAGTGATTTGGTATTATTGCAGAAACTATACATAGCATGGTGAATTTTATCCTATTTGTAACTTAGTAAATTTCGAGGTCAACATCATTGAATGTAGCTAAAAGTATCTAATTAGTTTTAAATACTTCATATGAAACAAATTAGGTACTTTTAACTAGATTTAATGATGCTGACCTGAAAATTTACTGATCTACAGATAGGATAAAATGTCTGATGCCATGTGGAATGAACTATAACAGACAACACTATTCCAGACAAATAGGCAATACACATCACTGGCTATACAAAAATTCAAACTCTCTCAAGAGCACCTGCAAAGCCAGTAACAACCAGAAATATGTTACGTCTGACCTGCATTCTTCAAACTTTGTCAAACACCCCCAACCAGCCCCAGTTTAATCAAACATTGTAAACAACTGAAAATTTCTGCACTTACCAATCAGACTGGTTCATTCATCAGTCCACATGCTATTCCATAAGAATATTTCCATGTACCATATCATTGTACCAATAACAGTAACACTTGCCATATTTCCATGACAGAAAATATTAAGTTCCAAGAATATCATGGATTAGAAACCTCACATTCATAACACACTTCGTTAGACTGAGCTGTGTACTTTATCATACCACTGCCTACCATATAACTTTTTCCAAATTAGAACTGATGAAAGTTCAAAGTTATCCGTATAAATGATATTAATTAATTATTGTTATTTTCACATGACATTGTTCAATTAAATGTGATAATACAGTAATAATATCAAATGATTTTAAGTTTCCTTTTTCTTACGCATAAAACTTGTGTACATAGACTCGACAGGCACCACATTCCCCTCATTAACATAATCATATTAATGTGCATTTACAAAAATAAAAGCACATGGCTCAAGACTCATGATGCTGTTATGTATATTTAATTTAATTATTTGTCTGTTAGTTTTAAAAAATTTTATTCCATGTTATTGTAATGTAACATTGTTTATTGGACTTGACCTTGTCCAGAATTGAGTTCAGTTCTGTTTTACCTCATTGACTTTTAATAAAATTTTTTATTTCATTGATGTAAACAACTAATAATAGCTTCATTATTCTATAATGGTATGAGCTCATTGACCAAATTATTATTCAGGTAAACATGTTGATCTGTGTCAGGGTTTTGGGGATTCCAAAGTGAATTGTATAGGGTATTATGTTTAAAAAAACAAGGCTCATTAGATCATTCAAGAAGGTTATTTTCCATTACATAATGGTTGTTTTTAGAAAATGCTAATTGTGACCTTGAGATCAAGCAGAGAACTATATTATCTTGTGACTGAGGATTATACTAGATGTACTTTAACATCTAGCACTTTGTGTTGTATTATATCGTGTCCAGTTTGGGCTGAATTTTATTTTCTTCAAATTACTGAATTTAAGTGACTATTTTCTCTGGAAATACAAAAGTGCTCTGACAAAATTCTTGGATAAAGACATTCATTGGAATTTATACTGAATTCAAACCTGGAATAATATTTCTGTGATTCAACAAGAGACTGTTGACACATCAGTACAATGCAGGCCATAACAGACATGTCATCACCTTCAATTGTAAATCTCTTCAGGACTTGAACTGAGTTTTATTCAGGACCTTTTTTATTACTAGAACTTGTATCTTTAATTCTTGGATTATTTTTGGATATAATTCGCAATACCGTAAGTTCTTTTTTCTCATTTTTCACTTTGTATTCGAGTGAAATAAATTATTTGTTAAAGTTTACAAAGCTTGTTGTCTTCACTCTTTTCTGTTACTTATTTTAAGAGCATAGACTCGTAAGAATGCAATACTGCAGCGCATAATTATAACTTTTTTCTTGATTGTTTTGCTTCTTTTCTAAGCGCAGCATATTTTGCTAGATTCTACTTAGATAATTAATCAGATTTTCCTGAAAGTGTACAAAACCTGATGACCTTTGCATAGAATGAGAGGCAATAATAGTACCTAATGAATACTGTATTTTGAATCTGCTAACTATACTGCAGGGGTTATTCTAATTTAAATGAAAAAACAATTGGGAGAGAAAAATAATCTATGTCAGTGTTTATACTAAGACAAGGAAATCCCAGTTGCACAATTACATTTCTTGTCTCGTTGCAAACCCCGACAAAGATTCTCTTATTCCCTGGCTAAGACTTAACCTTAAGACTGAAGTCATGGTTATGTTATCTCTAATTTTGATATATAACTAGTTCAGGTATCATTTAAATAACTTATTAAGTAGTTTAAAAGGTGTCCTCTAGAAAATGTATAAAATCGAAATACTACACTTTTCCTTGCCTTGCTTTGAACTTAACCTAGTGGCAGAGAGGTCTGTATATGGCATTTGACACACAATCTAGTCATGAATTAAACATGGGCAAAATTTCATGGAATCTCTCCAACTAACAAAGTTATAGACTGGACAACAAACAATAATAAAAGGATGGACATGTACAGTGTTAACATAAATTGTCCCAATTTTAATTAAGATGGCTATTAAAATGCATCAATAGTCATATAATTTAGCATGACACTCCAAATGCTCTTGCTTTGACCTTGAAAAATGACATAAAACATTGTAGGCAACACACACTCTGTATCAGAATTCATACATTCTTACTAATATCTTATACATCTTCAGGGCTACTGCCTTGATACAGAAATTGAATACTTGCACATTTAAATAGAACCAAGAAAGTAGTATATGAAACACTGTCAAATTATCATGGATATGAGCATATTCAGGTTTCATCTATTTAAATGAGTTATTAGTTTAAGACTTGGAAAGAAATAGATGCATTTTGGCATGTAACTGTATCTTTGTGCCTAAGACTGAAAGTCAAAATAAGATGTAAAATTGCACATGTGTTATATATATATAACCTGAAAACAATAACATCAACATACTTCACATTTTGGCTCTTATATGCTACCATATATTTGATCTCTTGCTTCTTGACAAGTATGGTAATCATGTGATCTGACTCTTGCATAACATCACTGGACATTATTAGATGATAAACTGGTTAAATGATATGTCACAATGATATATGTTTTAAGAAGATATAGATTCTATTTGAGAACATGGGGTACAGCCATGTTTGAAAACAGTGATATTCATGGATGCATTTTTAAAATAGTATACTTGCCAGCAATCACAACATTTTCCCGAAATCAACTGGTGATGCAGAAATAGTAACTTATGGTCAACCAGTGTATATAAGATAAGCACATGACAGATGGTACTATGGAGAAAAATACCAAAAACTTTGAAAACCACAATATAGTACCTGCAGGACTAATGGATACATCAATCATCTATAAAAATGAGTTTACGTCATAAATTATTGATTAAAAACAATATATATATATATATATATATATATATATATATATATGTATCTAATTATAGAGCATTGTAACATCAGTTTTGGAGTGTCATGTGTTTCAGAGTGGACATTTTATTTCATTGATGATCCAATTTTCAGAAGTTTTCTTGACAGTAATTTCACGCTTTCCTGCAAGTAAATAATTGCTTTGAGTTTGTCTAAATCCAATAAGAATACACATTATGCATGATACATGGTTCCCACACTTTTCTAAAGATAAATTTCCAGGTAATTTCCAGGGTTTTCCAGGATGAAATTAATTTTTTCAAGGTTCACATATGACCATTACTGAATGGAATTAAAGAACATTTTAGATTATAAAACATGCATTTTCTAAATCTAAAGATGTTTTTCTTTCAAGAC
>JAECUM010017955.1:0-12374 GCA_016617855.1 Megalonaias nervosa | reverse complement strand
CAAACTTGATTCAAGAATATGTGTGCTTAAAAAAACAGTGCAAACTATGATGGACAATTAATTTTCCTGAACTTTAATACTGTGATGTTTCTCAAATGTTGCCTAATTTTATTGGATTACATGAAGTTTTAGTGAGTATTAAGTATAATAAATGGATATAATATATATTTTGTAAAGTAAAGAAGGACACAAATGGTGAGTAATTTATTCTTATTACATCATGCGAACTCATTGCACTTTGTATACAGCTTTTAGATTTCTGAAGTGTTTACACATGAAAAAATCATAATCAGTAAATTTCTATAGCTCATCATCTTTCATGAATGTATAAAAATAAATATTTCTCATCAATATAAATACACTTGGTATTTAAACAAGCACAAAAATTAGTGATGTTTTACCATCAGATACGGTTGGTGGAGGAATGCATTTTTGTAATCAGCTTCATACATATTTCATTTACTTTAAATTTATGGTCTAGCTTTCCAATAAATATGAAAATTGGTACCCCGTGAATTTAAAGTTATTCACAGTAAAAAGTAAGAAAGAAAGAAAGAAAGAAAGAATATTCATACAGAGAGTAATGTAAAATTAAAACATAATGAAAAGATGCCATAAGATTGGAAACAACATTTTGGCACTGCAACAATAACCTGCTCAGAATTACAATGTATTATCATGCTTTAGTGATGACATGTCTTAGAAATTGTGTCAAGAGAGGGCATTATTGCAGATTCACCAGCTATTTACATGTTTTTAACTTAAAGGTTAACACTTCTTACAAAGTCAATGAACTTTTTATACAGTTGTTTTTCAGATGCATTGCTTGCTCATTCTCTTACAATTCATTGATTGATTGTTACAGGTCAGGTGACAGAAGATCAGTTTACAAATGCTGTGCTGAAGATCCCACAAGGTGTTCTTAAACAGATTCTTGACTTCCAAATCCTGCCAGATGAAATGAAGGAAAGGCTTCATAAAAACTTGCTTGAGGTGAGTAGAATAAAATATTATTCAAGGATTTATGGGTATCTTGGATTTGATTGAAATTTTCCAGATTATGTGTAAATTGTCAAGTTTGCTGATCAAATGTTTTAAATGTTACACTGGGATGGCATAGGTGAAGAACACGGTTACTATGTCTGCAGAAATGCTCAAGAAATTGACGTAAACTGTCTTGGAAAGCAGGAAACAGTAAAGCATCTAAAGGCTGTTCCATTTAAACATACATGGTACCCAGGGAAGGCGGATTTTTTGAAAATATATGCCAGGGTAATTTGATTTCACCGAGCTCACAATAAAGAAAATTTTAAATTGCATCCATGGATGAGAACCCCACATGTTTTACTGGAACAGCTCTAATTAGCATTACAGTTTTCAAATTTTTTTATTAGCATAAAATTGTATTAAAGAGCCAAGTTTATTTTGTTTACTTAGTACAAAACTAAAATAGTTCTTAGAAGGCAAAATGGACTATTACTGGTAGTATTGTTTGATCTTTTTGTGCCTTTTTTCTTAATGGATGTTCATGTCTTCAGTGCCTTGGTCTGTGAGACTTTGAAAAAAAATGACTGCTTAAGAAAGATTATTGCCTAATCCAGGTTACATTTAAAGTACATTTGACATTTTAATGTTTTAAAATTGGTCTTTTTCTACATATAACTGCTATGTTGTTTGACAAATTTATTGAGCCATGTTAACAGAAATGTGCATATGGATGTGTCATTTATGATCTCCTCTATCCTACAAACAGTTCACCTAACACATGTATTGTAATAGGTTCTTAGAAATTTTGATGTTAATAAACATTCTGCATCTTCAGTTCCATGACATTGTTCCAAACATGCTATTACCAATTTTTATTTTAGTTTCGAACAGATACAGGTATGGCTGCAGGAGCCACACCCAGGGGACTCACCCCAGGGAGGGGTAAGCAGATTGCTCCAGACAGTGCTTTGAAGGCAGTTACAGAGAAGATTCATAAGAAAGACTGGGAGAAGGTGGCCAACAAACTGGGATTTTTCAGTGATGATATCGAAGAAATCAGAGATGCCTACCCTTCCAATACACAGCAACAGGTCAGTAAAGTGGATGCAGTATGTTTGAATGGACAGAAATGTTTGTAACCTCTTTCTAAAAGTTATGATAATGCAAAACAACATACATTGTGGTGCTGGTAACACTACTGAAGTAACAAAATACAAGTCTATGAGAGGAGTGCTTGTGGCTATTGAAGGAGGTTCAGGGAAAGAACATTTAGGTGGGGCAGTGCAATTCCAGTTAACCGGGATCAGGTAAATCCAGTGAAGGTTACAGGAAAAATGTTAACGAAACATCAGTTTTATATGATAATAATTATTGAGTGAGAATCCTTACAAATTTCAGCAAAAGTAATTATTGATCATGTTAAAAGCAGACCTGAATGCTATACACTATAAATGGGAATCTTAATTTGTTACATTTCATGTGCACTGCAAAGATTTGATGCATATCCATTTATTGGATCAGGAGATATGGCTATCTAATTCGCACTAAAATGCAACGTCTATGGATTCAACCAGCTGACTTTTTGTAAATAGTGAGATATGCATGCACAAACTTGTGACATCAGTGAAAGAACTGCACAATATGCATAAAACATTTGTTACGTATATGTAATTAAATGTGTGTTAGTTTTAAAATTCGTTTTATTTTATTTTTGTTTCATTACATTTTATTGTAATGATTATTTCCATGGGATTTAAAATTCTTTTTTCAGTAATTCGATATTTTCTTTTAGTAAATGTTGTTTATCTAAGACTTAAAACGTGTTACATGAGAATTATTTTTAATTAAACCTAGTTCATCTTGGGTTGGGAAGTTCATAAACAGGAAGTTAAAATGATTGGTCAGTATCAAGGTCATAATTTGCTTGCATGATCACCATGTGTAAACATTTTTTTATTATTGGTTCTTAATTGGGGCTACACGGGCGTACGTGATAAATGTCTTGTAGTAAGAGACCACATGACCTATCTCGTGAGACTGAAATGATGTTTTGGGGGTTTAAATATGCATACTTAATATTTTTCTGTCAGAGTCGTTTTAACATCTTGAAGGAACAAGGTGTTTTTTTATTTGTTGCCAGATTGTTTGTTTTTCATTTGTTTTTTGGATTTAATAATTTCTTCTCTAGGAAATTCAACAAGTGGACTTTTTTATAAAAAATTCTGAAAGATATTCATGGAAATTTATTCTGGAATTATTCAGAAACAAAAACTGTGATTCAATTGAGAAATTGTTGCTATTTGTACAAGGACCACATCTGATGTCATCGCCTTCCATATTTGTGTGTCGTCGAAATTTGAACTCGGATTCTATTAGAACTGTTTAGTGATAGGACTTGTGTTTTTCATTCTTAGGATTAAATTTTGGATTATACTCACAAACCGTCAGTCCTATTTTCCAATTTTTACATTGTTTCCTAGGGAAATAAATTATTTCGTTAAAATATACAAAGCTTGTTGGCTTTCACTCTTTTCTTTGTTACTGAGTACGGGCCCTTGTCACGTAACACATTATTTAAATCATGTATATATTTCCATTAAGTATGGTTGACTGCATTGGACATCTATTTTCATTTTCATAAAAATTCTTGCTATATATCACTGACTAGCATTCATAAAGTTACCAGAT
Organism: Megalonaias nervosa; assembly: GCA_016617855.1. NCBI lineage: Eukaryota > Metazoa > Mollusca > Bivalvia > Unionida > Unionidae > Megalonaias > Megalonaias nervosa. The sequence goes on along the minus strand of JAECUM010017955.1, from coordinate 8,699 downwards.
ATACCACAAAAATGACAATTTATGTTTGTTAATCATTTTCTTCACATAAATATTTTCAAAAACCTTTTGTACAATAGTAATAGTCAGATACTAAATAAAAAATAAATCTTGTTCATGTTGATTATTTATTTTAGCAATTAAAAAATGTATTTCAGTCATGTGCATTCAATACATGTTTCTTTAGGTGTCATTATATTACATGAAGCCATATGATATGGAGAATAATATTTAACAGCCACAGTTGTAGCCAGTAATTAATTACCAGTGGAAGTTTGGTAATTAGACAATTGATAATTGATAATTTCAGAAAGGTGTCATTTATACTGCATGAAGCCATCTGACTTGGCACATTGTATTAAATATCCCCAATTGTAGCCCAGTAATTATCAGTGGTAGTTTGATGATTGATAATTGTAAAAAGAAGCTGAATTAAATTTATTGTTGAAATGAATAACAAGACTACTCTGTCTCTCTTTGTCCAGCATCTGTGGAGCCCCAAAGATCTCAGATTGTCTGAACTTTATGAGGTGGGGTAGGGGTAGGGTCTTTCTCTCTCATAGTTTGTTGGCATTTAGTAAATATGTATGGGACAGAGTGAAATGTCCCTAAATTCAGTTACTGTAAATTTGCAACAAAAAATAGCTGTCCTCTGTCCTGTAAGGAAGGTGTCTTTTACATAAAGGATAATTCAGTTTTTTACGTCTCCATCATCTCTATGGAGGGAGCATGTAGTGGTACCCATTTTCCTCTGTCTCAACCCATCCCATCTCATAACATACATCACAGATTTTGTTTCCACTAAATAACTTTTGCAGGTCTTCATGTATTAAAATCAAATTTTGTATGAAACTTAACATTAAGAAGACTTAGGTCAAATTTTGTATGAGGCTTTATGTTAAGAAGGTCTAGGGCAAATTTTGTATGAGACCTTCCATCAAGAAGACCTTGGTCAAATTTTGTATGAGGCTTTATGTTAACAAGGTCTAGGGCAAATTTTGTATGAGACCTTCCATTAAGAAGACATTGGTCAAATTTTGTATAATGCTTTATGTTAAGAAGATCTGGGGCAAATTTTGCATGAGACCTTCCATTAAGAAGACTTTGGTCAAATTTTGTATGAGGCCTTATGTTAAAAAGGTCTAGGTTAAATTTTGTATGAGGCTTTGTTAAGACCTAGGTCAGATTTGCATGAGACCTTACATTAAGAAGACCTTGGTAAAATTTTGTAGGAGGCTTTGTTAAGACCTAGGTCAGATTTGCATGAGACCTTACATTAAGAAGACCTTGGTCAAATTTTATGTGAGGCTTTGTTAAGACCTAGGTCAGATTTGCATGAGACCTTACATTAAGAAGACCTTGGTCAAATTTTATATGAGGCTTTATGTTAAGAAGTCCTAGGTCAAATTTTGTATGAGACTTTACGTTAAGACTTAGGCCAAATTTTGTATGAAGCATTATGTTAAGAAGACCTAGGTCAAATTTTGTATGAGACTTTACGTTAAGACTTAGGCCAAATTTTGTATGAGGCATTATGTTAAGAAGACCTAGGTCAAATTTTGTATGAGACTTTACGTTAAGACTTAGGCTAAATTTTACATGAGGCATTATGTTAAGAAGACCTAGGTCAAATTTTTTAATGAAGGCTGTACATTAAGAAGACCTAGGTCAAGTTTTTTTTATGCCCATAAGTTGTTTCCCTTCAGTAACTTTGAAGAGAACATCATGGGCTGAAATAAAATTTGGTTTAAGACTTTACATTTAGGAGACTTAGTTAAAGATTGATCTTCCTAATTTTCAGGCAAATGTTTTCCAAGTTATTGCCCTTATTTGACTTTAAACATTTTCCTTCAATTCCAGCTTTGCCCCTTGATTTTATCATATTGACAGGGGTATCCATTGTGTAGGGACATATTTCTAGTTATTGAACATTCCCCAAAATGTCCCATGTTAAAAGGTGACCTTTATATTGAAGGATCCCTTTAAGGCAATTGTTCAAGTTTCTATCAATGTTGTTTGAATTGCAGGCATATCAGATGTTACGTCAGTGGAAAGATCGGGATGGAAGCATGGCCATGCTGGAAGTGTTAGAGAAAGCTCTACTAGACTGTGGCATGAGAGATGCAGCCTTAGTGCTATCCAGTTACTGATCTAGAAATTTAATAGTATACCAGTTCAGGCAGTTTTGACTAGACTGACATGTACATGTGAGATACTGTACTTGTTTCATCACCCCACTGACGTCTTTAAAGTGACGTGAATCTGAATATCATTCATGGCGTACACTTAGACAATGTAGTGTTTGTCGGAGAATGCAACGAAGTCATTCTATAAGATCAAGAAACAGGATAATACACTGTATAACATATTTTATGAAGTAGTTTTACTAGAGTATGAGGGAAGTCAGTTTAGTCTTTCTTAGTGCTATCCTAAAAGATCACACACAACAAAACATGCATGATGATTATTGAATTATGCAACAAATCTATATGAAAGGGATTTTTCATACATTAATACATGTGAAGACAGCAAATTAAATTCTAAAGTGTAGAAAGTGCACAATTAAATCAGCCAGAAATGGTCTCATTGTATAAGAGTTATCATTATTAAGTGTGACTGTTTAAATGATTGACATATTACATAATGGCATGCACTATCCATCCATACATGTGTCCACACACTTCTCTTGCCTGCCTTTCTTACATCATCCTATTCATTTGCTTTGTTTAAAAGTCAAGGTCATACCTAAGTCAGATGTGATGTTTGACACATTTTCATGTCCCATCTGAACACAGCAATATCATGAAACTTTCTTCAAATATACCACATGTACTAGCTTATAAGTTGGTTCAAACTGTAAACAACAAAGATTCTGATGTGCTGTAGCATAATGCACCTGCTGATCAGGGTCCATGTTGGTTGTTTGACTGATTACTATTAACAAACTGAACAGACCCAGATCTTTTGGTGCATTATGTGCCAGCAGATCTGGGTTTGTGCAGTTTGCAGTTGGACTTGTCTTATAAGAGAGTATTGATGGTACCTTCAGATTATGTAATAAGCAAAGACAGAGTGTTGAATGCCACTTCCATGTGCCTGGAGCATGTGTCAAAACCACAAAAAAGCAACATTTGACTTTTCATTTGTTTCATTATTTTAGTTAGCTTTTGTCTGAAATCATGAAACAGAAGAAATTTTGATGAAACTTTTTGTTATCTTGGCACACAATAAGTTTGCAGACATGTACCACATTTTTCGTGGATTGGAGTCATGTGGACCTCATTTCAGTCTTATTATTATCATATGTTGGTATGTAATTCTTATTTAAACTGACTTTGAAAAGATAATGGATTTTGTTAGCATTATCTTGGAGTAGATTACCAAGCCAAGAAAAGAAACTTTACTGGGTAAATGGAAGTCTTTTGATACTACAGTCAGAGAGATGGTAAAAAGTGCATACAAATAACTTTGCATTTTTTTTCTGTATGTAATTTAATATACTTTACTTTTTGTTAATTGTCAATGTAATTTTTTTAAAAACCATGTACAAATATATTATACAATGCAGAAAGATCAATAAATTATAAACTAGTAATGTCTTCTGTCATACTCCTTTGTGTAACTCTGAAGTCATGTATGCATGAGAAACAAATAAGAGCGAAATTATCTGAGCTGGTGAGAAAAACAATCTTAAATGACCATTTTAAATTTTTTTTGTAAGAGTAAAATATTCTATCACTAGTCATTGATGATTTGATCATATAAGATTGTTAATTATTTCATTCCTTTTATCGCTATACATTTCTTAAGGAAACTTGCATACATAATTTCATAGAGATTAACCAAGGAAAAGTGAACTGTTGTTTGTAGTTGTACTTATCACTAAAGGGTGCATTATGCTAAAGTGTAAGGATTATGATTTATTTTCACAGTGATGCACATTTTAAGTTTCATAGTTCACTTCAGCATGGACTAAAAGGAATACCCCTTATAGTTTACAAAAATATTTACTTCCACATGATAAAAATGATAACTTTAGACCTTGAGAACACAAGAACTCTGTTCATTTGTTAGAGATAAATGATTGCCATTTTAAGTTAGAAGTTGAAGTTACAGCAGATGATGGTATAAATTAGCTATTTTTGCATGGTCCCTGGGTTACCAAGTGGTCTATGGTACTCAACTTTACAGATTACCGATTTCTCTCTACTGTATGCATGGGTTCGAGTCTTAGGTTGGCTAATGTGGGTATGTGCGAAAGCTTGCCAGTTGCTTCCTGTAGGTTGATTGTTCTTCAAGAATTTTCCTGGATTTTTCCTTCTCCAAATATACTGGCTGCCGTGTACAGCCTATTATGTGTTGAATATGCTGTTATACCTACAAAACCAAACCAAGTCATTTTTGCAAGTCATTTTTGGTAATTTTCTGCATGGTATTTGGGGTATAACTGGTATTAGATTACGTCTTTGTAAAAATATTCATTGTTAAAGGGGTCAGCTATTAAAAATACAACATTGTACCATTTTACCCTGGGTGCTTTGCATGAAATTATCTACAGTTACTTGCTAAAATGGTAGAATTGCACATATATTTCTACATCTACCATCATCTGCCATAAATTATACTTCTACCTGAAGTGTATTCATTTAACTGCTCAGAATAAATGAGCTTTTGGTGTCATCATAGTTTTGTAGTTATCATTTTTAATTAGATAAAGCATTTTTTCAGAAATCTAGATGGGTGTACGTGTACTAGTACCTTTATTCTTTGTTGAAATGGACTATTGTAATCCTGTAAAACTTCCTTAAACTACACAGCATTGTGACCAAAATACCTAGCTATGTTATAAAAGTTGGGGGGGGGAGGGGATAAAGTGGTTTAATTAATAATGGAACTACCCTATTGGGCCCTTAATATATAGGGCCAGTCTCCAGAGGAGTGACAGCTGCAGAGGGGATAGTCGAGGGAAGTTTCTGTGTTCATTTTGTTCTGCAGAATATGCCAATTGCTGAAGATAATTAAATATAGAATTTAAATATTTAATTTTGCTGAGATATATACAATGAATCATTCAGCAATACAAGATCAAAGTATGCTCATGAGGATTTATCATACATAAAGGGAATTCTATGCAATGTCAGAACAGCCTTTACATCATACATACACTTATGCTATTTGTTGTTTTTCTCCACCTCAGCTCTCATATTACAGCTGAATTAACATAACAAATATGAATTAATGGATAACCAGAGAGAACTGATTGAGTGGCATTCTGTAGCACATCAGCACCCAATAGACTATTTAGCCCAGACACAATGGGAGTAAAGCGCCTTACACATGGACATCCACAGCCAGTCAATTGGACTTCTTTGTGTTGGATTTGAACCCACAACTGAACTGACTATAAGCCTGGCACATTAATGACTGAGTCATTGTGACTTACAAAACGGCACACTATACATTAAATCATCAGGTGTTATGAGAAAAAGAAAATTAAAAAAGATAAATATACCAAATTATATTGAACACTAAGAGTAAGTGAATTTGTGTGCATCACCCCACCACTGTGAAATTTGTGACCAGGTAGTAAAATTGTGAGAACTAGACCATATGGAAATTCTCCCCTTGCAATAGGATATAAATCTATTTTGAAATAGAGTGTGACTAAATAAAATAAATATAGACAGATCGTTTTGTTTAAAGTTTTTTCATTTACTTATGTTTCCTAAACCACTAGAGGGATTTTCATATTTAGGATGCATTGTTAAAAAGCTGAGACAATTCATTCCACAACACATGCTTTGGTCCCTTTGATCTTACAGTCAAGGTCATTGTCATAGAAAATTTGCATCAGTGTTTTGGATAGTTTTTTTTTATTTGCTTCTATTTCCTAAATCCCTTAATGGACAAATCATTATAAAGCGAAGACAATTTATTCTGTGATATGCTTGTTCTCTGCTTTTGACTTTTGGCTCAAGGTCACATTTTACAGAAATGCTTTGGTCATATGCAGGCCCAGGCTTTCTTGTTTAAATCCAAATTTATTTGTAAGAATTGCATATTCTATACATATTTTTTATGCAGCAGGTGCATCATGACTTGAACATGTCCATCTGTATGTAAGCCCATCCGTCTGTCTGGAGAACCTTGTTTCCAAGATTGTATAAAAACCACTCTATGCAGACAAATGAAATTTTTTCTAGCATATCTTTATTCATATGAAGAAGACTCAAAATTTCTAGCATATCTGTATTCAAATGAAGATGACCCAATTTCTAGCATATCTGTATTAATATGAAGATAAACTGATTTGAGCATATCTGTATTAATATGGAGATGACCTGATTTCTAGCATATCTGTATTAATATGGAGATAAACTGATTTCTAGCATATCTGTATTAATATGGAGATGACCCGATTTCTAGCATATCTGTATTAATATGGAGATGACCTGATTTCTAGCATATCTGTATTCATACAGAGATGACCTGATTAGATTTTCTGGCAATTACAGCAATGTTTAAAATATTTTTCAACACATTATAAAACTTTTTGGACATTTTATTTTTTACAAAAACTTTGTTAGTGCATTTAAGCAATAAACACTTTAGGTACAGAATACAAATGAAATTTGGTTGTCTTATTTGTACTGAAATGGATATGAACTTACTAGATATTCAGGTCATTGCAAAAATATTTTCATTTTCTTAACATGATTTTTACCTTTTTGGATTTCAACGTTTGACTAAAACCTTGTTGACAAAACTAAGCAAAACCTACTTAAGGTAGAACAAAATAAATCTAACAGGCTTCTTTGTAAGATTAAAGGAATACATTTTTAGGCCAGTGTAGCTGTTTTGCAACCTTTTTCGCACATTTTTAAACTTATTGGACAAGGATATTGTTTGAATGATAGAGCAAAAGCCACTAGAGAGAGATACCAGTGAAAATTGGCAGGCATGTTTATTAGTACATGACCTGGATATATTTTCATGCCACTATGGCAGTTGTTCACATTTGTATTAAGTTTTAAAACTCTGGACAAAGAGCTTTTGGTGTGCAGTATGAGCATACATGTTTTACAAACACAGGTTTATTCCTGATTAAAAGTTCTATTTTAACAACATAAAGGGTTTCTTGAAATTCATTGTAAAAGGGTTCTATATTGATATATTTATCAGTGGAAATATTCATGACCCTGACCTTGTTACCAAGACCAACATATGAAGGACAGAATCTATGATACTAGTACATGTATCCACTTTGATAATAAAAGACTGCAGCATGCCTTTAAAGCAGAAATACACTATTATTAATCTTCTTAAAATTTCATTAATAAACAGATCACATGTAGAAATTAAATGTTCCTCGTACTAAAATGGTGCCTCACAACAACTAAATGCATATTATACTCTAGAATGTGTGAAGGTAAAATATCAATGATAATGCAACAATGTAATAACAATAATGCAAAATGATGTAATAGCAATAATGCAAATCTGAACATATTATAAAACAAAGATAATAATTCATCCCCAATGATAAAAATCTACACTAAAATTTCCACCAAGTTTCTGAGAAGGATACTGTGCTATCAAACACTTGAATATGCCTTGTAAACATCAGTTTTGGCACTTTAAAATTACCTCATAAGCATATAGTCATCCCAAACTATAAACACTGTCCCTAATAAAACACTTCAGTATAGCACTGTCCCTAATAAAACACCTCAGTATAGCACCGTCTCTAAAAAACCGCTCTGTAGAGCACTGTCCATAATAAAACACCTCAGTATAGCACTGTCCTTAATAAAACATCTCCATATAGCACTGTCAATAAGAAACACCTCTGTAGGGCATAGTCCCTAATAAAACAATGGCAGTCTCTAATAAAACACCTCTGTATAGCACTGTCCCTAATAAAACACTTGAGTACAGCAGTCTCTAATAAAATACGTCTGTATAGCACTGTCCCAAATAAAATATAAACATAATTAAAAGTCTATCTTACCATCCCCTGAAGAGTGTTAAAGTGAGGGACCACTATATAATGAAACTTTTCTCAACTGGTCTACCCTTCCAACTTTCACTGCAAATCAGCTGCATATTTTGGGCCCAATAAGATGATTCTATCAAAAAGACCATTCCAAGATGAATTCAGATTGGGAAAATATTTTGCACCCAATAAAACCATTCTAATATCAATTAAGCCTCTTGTACTGGACACCTTTATATAACAGCAAAATGTTTTGGTCCCCAACAGTTTGCTTTTGGGAAGTTTTGGGGTAATACAAATCCAAACCTGAATGCATGTGACAACAGTGGCTAAATAAATGAAAAAAAGAAAAAGTGAATATACTGCTATAGATATGTTTTATTTCAAAGTATTTAATGTGAAAGGTAGATCTGACTGTAACATAGGTACAGCAGTGGTATCATTAACAAATTAATTACCCTTTGATGATTGATCACACATTAGAGATATACTCTAAAATAATGTTGTTGTTGTTGTGGGGCTTAACACCATTTTTCAGCACACGATAGGCTATACATGGCGGCCAGTATTAATGGTGGATGAAGAATCCGGGAAATCCGCGGAAAGAACCACTGACCCACGAGAAGCTACTGGCAAGCTTTCTCACATATCCACATTCGCCGAATCTTAGACTCGAACCATCGCAGACAGAGGTGAGATGGCAGTG